>JARVGS010001792.1:495571-507492 GCA_031762315.1 Hypsolebias antenori | reverse complement strand
AGGAAGGCTTTCAGACGAAAGACGAAACGTTTCTACAGTTTTTTTTTTGCTTTGTTTTGTTTTTTGAATGTCCAGAGGACCAAACTTAGCTTTTTTAGATTGACATATAACAGTTTGAAGTATGTAGGGGGCGCACTGTAGTCAAAAGTGAAATAACAATAAAAATGTGTGTAGAGGTGCTCACTGATGACGTACAATAGGTTCCCCATGCCTTATGAAGAAATGGCCAAGTCTGAAACCGACTGAGCGAAATCCCTAGGAGGAGGAGTTCAAATCGAAAGCTGTAAATCGCAAATAGGTGTGAAAAATTGGACTGCATTCCAAAATGGCCACCTTCCTATTTATCGTACAATGTTGGTGCCAGAAGGTTTTCTGTGCATCTTGGTGAATTGGACAAATGTACCACATTTCATGTTTCTACAATAAACTAAGGCCAATGCAGAGGTAATTTTGAAAATTTCGAGGTGGTGCTCTTGAGCCGTTTCTGTTGCGATTTTTTCCATGCCCCCAAAATATGTAAATTTTCACCAGTCCTGATGCGGCTGCCAAATTTGGTGAGTTTTGGGACATGCTATGGCCCCCAAAAGGCCAATTCATTTGGCGGGAAAAAAATTGCAGGTCGGGCCTGAACAGAGCGATTACAATAGGCCTTCTTCGCCTTTGCTGCTCTGGCCTAAAAAGAAGCAAGCAGTACCATCAGAACAAACTCTTCTTTGTAAACACCAAGCTCCTGTACCGTCAACTCAACAGTGAGCAAAGTAGTGTATCTGAGCCTCCTGACAAGCAATGGCTGACCACATTCTGGAGAAGCATTCTATCAAATAGAATGGAGCACTACAGGAATGTGACTTGGATTGAGATTGAGACTAAGAGGTTTGTAAACAGACCTATACAACAGTGGATGGATATTTCAGCAAAAGAAGTTGAAACTATCATCAAGGGCACTCGGAACTGGAAAGCACCAGGACCAGACAAACTTTAAAACAGCTGGATCAAGAAGTTCACTGCTGCACACCAACAATGTGCAACAGCGATTAATAAAATTATTCAAGACCCTTGCCTAATGCCTGACTGGATGACAAAAGGGACCACTTTCTTAATCTGCAAAGGTAAAAACAGCAAGAATCCAAAGAACTATCAGCCAATCACTTGTCTCCCAACACTCTATAAGACTCTAACTTGCATAATGGCAAATAACATCTATGGCCACCTAGTGGGGAACAAGATGCTGCCTGAAGAACAGAAAGGTTGTAGGAAAGCGAGTAATGGATGCAATGACCAGCTTCTTAGCAATGACCAGCTTCTTATAAACAAAACGGTAATCAGAGATGCCAAAAGCAGAAAGAAAAACCTGAACATGGCGTGGACTATAAGAAAGCTTTTGATAGCTTACCCCACTCATGGCTCCTACAAAGCCTGGAGCTCTATAGAGTGAACCCAAATATCATAGACTTCTTGTGAACTGCTACGCAAACCTGGCAGACACAAATGAACCTGTTCTATTGTGATGGGAGCATACAGACTGAGGAGACTGATATCAAGCGAAGGATTTTTCAAGGTGACTCGCCATCCCCGTTATTGTTTTGTATTGCACTCATTCCACTCAGCAGCATGCTCAAACGAGAAAAAAAGGCAAGGATATGAGGTTAAAAAAGGACAGTAAGTCAATCGTTTGCTGTACATGGATGACCTGAAGCTCTTTGCCAGAGGAACTGCAGAACTGAATGCTGAGCTAAATGTAGTTAAAAAGTTCAGCAGTGATACACAAATGGAATTTGGCCTGGACAAATGTGCTAAAGTGACTTTCCACCGAGGCAAACTAGCCCCAAGTCTAGAAACCACTTTTAGTGACAAAGAAACTATCTAAAGCCTGGAACTTGGAGGTATCTACAAGTATCTGGGGATAGATGAGTGTGATGGCATCCAGGATGAGTCCATGAAAGCCAAAAGAAGGAAGAAATACTATCAGCGCATCCAAATGGTTCTCAAATCAGAGCTAAACTCAAAAAACAAGATTTCTGCAATCAACAGTTTAACTGTGTCTTTGGTTGCCTATAGTTTTGGCATTCTTTCATGGACTAAGCAGGACATCAGTAATATGGACTACAAGACCAGGAAATTGCTGACGTTACATGGCTTGTTACACCCAAGAGCTGATGTGAAGCGCTTGTAACTCTCATGGCGCCAGGTAGGACGTGGGCTGCTACAACTTGAAACTGCTGAAGAAGCAGCAATAGTAGTGTTGTATGATTATCTGGAACAATGTGATGGTCAGCTTATCCAACTTCTTTAAGACTTCAAGAAGACCCTACCACAACGCAAGTCCATCATTCAGAGAGGTCATGAGATAAAAAAAACAAGTACATATAATGTGCCAGTAAGCTCAAACATATATCTTACAAAAAGCAAGCTGATACTTAAGACCAGGATCATGGCAACCCGAATAGAGCGTTACAAGGAAAAGCCACTACATGGTCAGTTTGCTACTAATGTTGACAAGCATTATGTAGACAAAGAACTTACTCACTCATGGCTGTCGAACGCCGGACTCAAAGGAGAAACTGAAAGTTTAATTACTGCAGCACAAGACCAAGCCTTAAACACCCGCTATCACCAAAAGAATGTGACGGGTATGCAGGTCAGCAGCACATGCCGTGTGTGTGGGGAAGCAGAAGAGACCATTAGTCATATAGTTTCTGGCTGCAAAATATTGCCCCGAAAAGAGTACCTGGAAAGACACAAGGTTGGGACTTACCTGCACTGGGCATTGTGCCAGAGAATGGGTGTAAGACTGAGAAAGTGGTTGACAATGGGGCTTATGTCATCATGTGGGACATGACCATCCCTGCTGACCACACCCTCTGCAAACCGGCCAGACATTGTGCTCCATGACAAGAACAACAAAATGTGTTACTTGCTTTATGTGACTATCCCAAATGACAATAACATCCTAAAGAAAGAAGCAGAGAAAGTAACAAAGTACAAAGACATGGAGATAGAAGTCCAATGCATGTGGAACACAAAAACTCAAGTTATGCCGATTGTAATTGGAGCTTTAGGAACAATGAAGAAAGGATTTCAAGAACAACTAGACAAACTCCCATGCAGAGTCAATGCCAAAGAAATGCAAACGACTGTGCTGTTAGGGACCGCTCGCATACTTGGACTAGCTCAAAGCTCCTCGTTGTTAATGTACAGCCTTCAACGGTTGGTCTAACAGTATAAGATGTCTTTGCTGTAATTCAGAGCTTCTCAAACTAAGAGGTACGCCCCCTTGACAGTAGAGGCATGTGACCGATTCCAGTTTTGTTTGTGTTTTTTGGTCCTAACAAAGTTGAAAGCCGAACTAAACTGTGACTCATTCTTGTGTTTTACAACTGCGTTCCCATGGCGACTGAACATACGGAAGGCACGATGTAGAAAGCAGGTCTACTCCTCATCCTACGAGTGGTGTACCATCAAAAGAGACCTGCTGCCAAACACAGTTTCCCTCTTGTTAATAGAAGAGTTTGCTGGCTGGAGGAGGCGGGGCTTTAAATCAGGAGCAGACGGTCAGACAGATAATGGTCGAGGTAGACTGATCTGAGCTGAACATCTGAAACATAAACCAGCTGATGAGAAGCTGCTTGGGATGAAGTGAACTCTGTTTACCTGATGGTCCAGGTTTCTGTACCCCCACTGATGGTCCAGGTTTCTGTACACCCCCACTGACGGTCCAAGTTTCTGGTCCAGGTTTTTGTTTCTTCTCTAGGTCAATTGTGTATCAAATGGATCTGATTAGACGAGTTGTGAAAGTGTGTCTCTGCACTGTGAGCGCTGCAGCTGTCTGTGTTTTAATGAGACAAAATGATTCTTATTCCAGTGTTTTCACAGCTTCTGACAGCACAATAAAACTATAAAACTGTCGGATTGTTTTTGTTCGGTTGTTTCAGAGGCAGGACCTCACCATCATGTGAATTTGAGTTCCACAGACATAAAATCTGCGCTGTCATTAAAAACACTTATATTTATTGTTACAGAAGGCCACTGTCCTCAGACTGAATGTGATGCAGGAAATAATGTGATTAAAAAAAAAACAGCAGCAGCTTTTTCACAGGACTCATACAAACCTGCTCTTTCCTTCTGTAGAAACAGAAGTTTTAATGATATAAATGTTAATTATTTTATAAAATTCTTTGGTACAATGACAAAAGAGTGAAGTGTGTTCGGCTGAAACCACAGCTGCTAAAACATCCAGAAAACACATCACAAGCTAAATGTTTTGGTGTGGGAACACGCTAACAACACACACAGGCACAAGATGAAACTACAACACAATAAACCACCTGAGAGCACGACCTCTATCATGGATCCCATACAGGTGCCTGAAAGAGATAGGAAATGTGATGTTTCATGTAACAAAGGGGGACAAAAAGTGCTTCACAGCAAATTAAGTTGGAAAAAAAACAGAAAAGAAAAGCAACAAACAAGTAGTCCAGTACCATCTTGACCAAAGAAAAGTCCCATCTCTGTTGAGCCGTGTATCCCCACAACTATAACCTGTGATGACTTCATGACATTATTCATAAATAAAGTTATTTCAGTGAAGGAGAAAATTCAAACCATCCTCCCTACTATCACCTCTGATTCTGTGTGAGACGAGACAACTTAAAAAATATCTGTAGAACCTGATTTATGTTGAGACTGTTTTTGTCCTGAGCTCTCTGAATTGTCAAAAATAACAGCTTCATCCAAACCATCCACATGTCTACCAGATCCCATCTCAACCAGACTGTTTAAAGAGGTTGAGGAAGTTTAAGGTAGAGGTAATTCTTCTGGTTATGTACCGCAGCATTTTAAGGTTGCTACAATAAAAATGTTACTTAAGAAACTAGATTTTGATTCAGAAATCAATTGTGTGAATGTCTGAACAGAAATAATCTGTCTGAAGAGATTCAGTCAGGGTTTAGAGCTCACCACAGCACTGAATCAGTACTGATGAACGTCACTAATGATATTCTCATGGCCTCTGACAATGGACAGGTGTCCACTCTGGTCCTGTTAGACCTCAGTATTCTATTACAGAGACTTGAATATGATATTGTAATTACTGGAATGACTCTAAAATGGTTTAAATCACATTTATCTGCTAGATTCCAATTTGTAAATGAAAATAATGAATCTTCATCATATGCCAAAGTTAGTCGTGGATTTCCTCAAGATTCAGTGCTTGGAACAAGTAAATACTCTTTAATTACTTTATATATGCTTCCATTAGGTATATTAAAGAGCATGGGATACATTTTCATTGTTTTGCTGATGATACACAGTTATATTTGTCCATGAAACCCAATGAATCCAATGAGCTACTTAGACTACAAGCATGTCTTAAAGACGCAAAAACCTGGATGAACCTACATTTTCTGCTTTTCAACACAGACAAGAGACTGAGGTTTTAGTTTTTGGACCTGAGCATCTTAGGAATACATTTTTCAGTCTTTCACCCTCCTTGGATGGCATTAATCTGGCCTCCAGATCTAATGGTAAAAATCTTGGTTCTATTTTTATCAGGACATGCTTTATAACCCCCACATTAAAAATGTTACCAGAACCTCCTTCTTCCACCTGCGTAATATCACTAAAATTAAAAGCATCTTGTCTAAAATGATGCAGAAAAACGGGTCCATGCACTTATTATGTCTAGACTGGACTATTGCAATGGCTTGTTATCTGGGTGTCCAAATACTTCTTTAAAAAGTCTTCAGTTGATCCAAAATGCTGCTTATGGTTCAGCTCGCATAACATATTAGCCTGAGAGCTCGAAGCGTGGAGTCATCCTTCATATAAGGCTGGCAGCTTTACTAGTGCCTTATTCTTATCCTTATTAGCCGATAACCCAGGCATCTGCCGATTCCAAAAAGCAGAAACCCTATCATAAATCTAATTATGTATGCATCTTCTACATCCTCAACAGACAGCACAGACAGGCACATCATCTTCCAAACATCCCAGGGATCCATGACATGTCCAGCAGCATGTGTCCCTTCAGGGCATGAGGGTTCTCCTTCACCAAGTCTTCTGGTAGAAAAATTATCAATTGGGTTGAGGGACCAGCTGACCAGATCCATAATAATTTTTGATTCGGAAGATGTGAAAAGAGAGGCTCTGAGGAGGTTCACAGGGTGAGAGAGCAAAAAAGCAGGAGGGAGGGAGAGCAGGTGAAAGTGACCATCTTTGTCAAGAGCGAAAGAGAGAACGTTGTACGCTGTGATGTCACAGCGTACAACCCTTACATCACACATCATGACTCAAGCCATACATCATGATGTCACCTGGTACAGCCCTTACATCATATGTCACGGTGCAGGCCCCATCTTGTGACGTACGATGTACAGGCCATACTATCTTTCCATTGTCCCCCACCTCCTTCCTGATCTGCTGCACCCCTCCTCCTCTGCCAGTTCTCCTTAATCTCAGTGGAAAAGTGCAGGAGGAGTGTTTGTCCCTGCACCTGAGGAGGAAAGTACAAATGAATCATGAGGAGGAATAAAATAACCCATGGATTGTCTCTTCACCGTCTGCGACTCGGCTCCCATCGTTTGTTGCAAAGAGTCATTCAAAAGACTTGGCTCGTCTGTGAGCGTCACATCCCTGTTTATTACTCCTACACACACAAATTCTTTATTTGTATGAGAAGAAGCCATGAGAGCAGCTGAAGGAGATAAAGTCCTGTTTGTTTTTTTCCCACGTTAACGATCAACAGGATCAGACGTGGCAGTGTGACCCAGTTCTGCCTCCATATGGGTCCACTCATTTCCCTCTTTACCAGTACAGGAACAGTTTATGGTTCTCTCTCTGGGGCAAAGTCTTCATCAGTTCCCGAGAGTGATGAAAGCAGAGGGCGGTGGGGGGTCGGAGCGTGCGGCTTCAGCCTCATTATTCATCACTGAGGCTGCTGACTCTGATCCGGCAGCAAATATTCAGAAATACTCAGAAAACTGAGGCTGACGTGAGCTCGCACACTAATGGAACGGGACAACAACATGTGAAATGAGATTTTAAAAAATGGGCTGGAATGAGTTATCACACTGTCAGGAGCATCATGAAACTGTTGTTATTCTGCTGTCGATGGATGAAGCATGACTCCACTTTCACAAAGAAAAGAGAGTATCATTAGAGCATTTTGACAGAGGCAGTTTCCACGGAGTTATAATTGTTTTTAGAGAATGGTGGTTATTAGAAGATAGTCACAGCTTGTCTGATTACAATTAACTGTGTTACAGGTAATTACAAGTGTGTCATAAAATTATACTTCATTGTTGAATTGACAGATTACGTTTTTTATGTCAGGTTTTCAGACAAAACCAGTCAAATATGAGGTGTCATTGACGGGTGCATGAGGAAGTTCTGCTGCATACGGAACATTTCTAACAGTGCTGGGGTTTTCTGGCTCACACCTGGGTTTGGTTTCCAGACCACCTCGTTTGCCAGTTCCAGTTTTTATACTGCAGGATGCATGGATCCTAAAGAATGCAGCTGAATACGCACGTCTGAATAAAATGGAAGAAGCAGAAATCTTGAGGTAATGTCTCCCTGTGTTATTGTTCCTGATAAACAGAAAACGTTTCATCGACATTTAGGACTCAGTGTCAGCAGAACTTGTCATGACAGCAGGTTGGACTCCAAAAAACTGACGAAAAATGAAAATGACCACAACTAGACACAGCTCCTGAAAAAGAAACAAGTTTCAAACCAACTCAGATTTTAGCATCAACAGAAAAGTTAGATGTCAGTGAGGGATCTACTCAACCCCAAAATGTTCTCGGACTATTTTATTACTGTACAGTACTGTTATTATCATTATTGATCCTTTTTCATTAATATTCTGTTGACAAACTGTCACTTAAAACAAGGAATGAAAACCAGTACAAATATATCCTCTCTTTGATAGATTTGAATAGTGAATGTTTGTGAGTAGGAGTTACACTGTGGAATGAGACATTTTATCCACCACCAGGCACAATGGAGGAGCCAGGGGGTGGCCAGTGGTGGCTTTGGCCACCATAGATTAATTCATTCAACCTTTATTTAAACAGGCTAGCCTCGTTGAGCCACGGGGACTCATTTACAAGAGGGACCTGTTGCACTCACACCTAGGGCATACTTTGAGGTTCTTGGAAAAATACTAAAGCTTTGGCTTTCAATTAATATTTTCAGTCCTGACTGAGGCTGTTTGCAGCCTTTTGAATTCAGAACAAGCTGCTCAAACGAAAACATGGAGGGTGACTGTCCCACAACAGACAGCTTAATAAACTGTCTGCTGGCCCTGTGGGGGAGGTTTCTGTACAGGCAACGATGAAGGGACCCTAATGTAATGTCTTACCATACCCAGACTTTATTACCATAAACTCTTGAGCAGATGGATTACTGGAGTCTGGACAGATTTTATGTGATGCTGCACAAATGTAACTAAAGTTTCTATGAATAAGATGAATACACAAAGCTAATTTATTCTCCTGCTGTCGGAACATGGCAAAATGTTGATGCAAAAGGAGTCAGCTGATTCACCAAAATACAAATAATCAATTTCAGGCGATGTCTCATGATTTCTGTCAGTCTCTCAGGCAGAACTAAAAGCCCAAAAGTCCTTGAAAGGAAATCCAACACCTGCCATCTTGAATTGAATTCTGAGAGTTTATTTGAAATATGTCCTGTGGTTTAAGAGATATTTTGCTAACAAACCAAAAAGACTGACTCCAAGTTAATGCCAAAGTTTGAAGCACAGATGTGAAGCAATGTGTTGCAGCTGAAGTATATGTTGGGGGCAATTCTCAGCTACTACCACATCAACTATTAGCTCAAGACTGTTTTTCTGTGGCAGCCATATTTAATCGTGTTAAATCCAAAATGACTCTTAGACGACAACCCAATGATTATTTTCTGAAAACAACTCAAATCTGTTCAGTGATTCATGAGATATTTGCTGATGATACAAATGAATACATGCATGTAAAATAATCAGTGCAAACCTAAGGAGCTGAAGTTTGACAAGTCGTGATGTTTATCTGCCACTGTAGGTGCATGAAATATAATAAATTATGTTTTGTATAAAGCAACTCACCCTTATCAATGTCAAATGTGGCCTTCTCCCTTCCATCTTCCACAATTCTTCCAGGAAGAGTTAACCTGACAATAATAACATACATTTATGTACACATATGAAATATGAACTTAACACTTAAGTCTAACAGCTGCTGCTTGTGAAAAAAACCTTCACCGGCCATGACTCACCTGAGAAAGTAGGGCTTTGCATAAAACTTAAAGTCTGTCCCATCAATGAACAGGTCGAACTCGGAGGTTCTGGTGTAAGGGACCCGGATGCTGAAGATCAGGTGTTCAGGGTCCTGGCTCAGGTCAAAGACAGGAGTTATCATTCTGACGGATCCTGGAGGTCAGACAAGGAGGAGAGTCATGGTCCTGATCCAGGTCAGGCCAGTTCAGACAGCACGCCCCCTGGTGGCTGAATCTGAGACTGCGTCTGAGAACCGTAAATAATCCCGTGTGGAATATTTAGATCACTGACTGTGGCTGCAAGTTACAAAACTGTTTCATGGGCAAAAGTTTATTTATACACTAATCATAGCCTACACTTTTCTTCGGCTCATCTCTGTTGGCAAAATAAATCACTTCAACCGACAACAACTAATTAGATACTTACACAGGGCTGTTTCCTTCACTTCTGCGTTTAATATTTACGAATAACGAGCTGCTCGTTTGCTTTTAAGTCAACCGAATTTAAACTTACCCAACAGAGAAGGGAAAAAAATAAATGTAGTTCTACAAATCGAACTATTTTGTCGACAAAGCCGAAGCACGTTGATTTAGCGGATTCTTAAGGGAAGTTCTGTTCGTGGTTTAAGCCGCTAGCTAACACGATTTGCGTGCTCGTGGGGTGAAGCGCTCGGCGTCAGCTGCAGCAGAGCTGCACCGACATCATCTCTGCACCATGCCCTCAATATGAGCCGTTCCAGCACAACTTATTAAAAGTATTTAAGGTTCAAATGATGATAAACACAACTCACACTCAGCCCAAACACTCCTCGTGTTCTAAAGTCAGGCTAACGCGTGTCCACATTTTACCGTAATGTATAGCATAAACGCGCTGTCGTAAAATCCTGTTATTTCTGTAAAAAAAAAAAAAGAAAAAAAAAAGAAGAAGAAGAAATAAGAAAAAAGAAAGAAGACACAGCCAGACGGGAAAGAAACGTCATCATTTTGTACAAAATAGCTTTTTTAAATATCAAAATTACATGTTGGATGCTGTCTATCACGGTGCACTAAGATTCACAACTGGCTGTGATTATCGTAACCACCACTGCACCCTGTATTCACTGGTTAACTGGACATCAACTTCACACAGACTTTCTCACACAAGACACTCCTGAACCAGAGACAACATCTATCTTCTCACAACAGAATCATGTTCAGGCTGCTGTTTAATACACCATATTACATTACATATTACAGCTTTGTGGAGTGGTGTGGACAGAATCATCTGCAACTCAGCGATGGAAAAACTAAAGAGCTGCAGGTGGACTACATGAAGAAGACCAGCCCCCTCAACCCTATCAACATCAAGGGTGTTGAGGTGGACACTGTGGACTACAAGTACCTGGGGGTCCACCTAGACAATAAACTGGACTGAACAGCTAACACCAACACTCTCTACAAGAAAGGACAGAGTCGCCTTTTTCTTCTGAGGAGACGCAGGTCCTCTAACGCCTGTAGGACCATGCTGCCGATGTTTTACCACTCAGTGGTCTCTGCAGGACCATGCTGCAGATGTTTTACCACTCGGTGGTCTCCAACATCTTCTTCTACGCTGTGGTGTGCTGGGGCAGCAGGGTGAAGAAAGCTGATGCCAACAGACTCAATAAACTCATGAAGAGAGCTGGTTCAGTTCTGGAAGTGGACCTGCAGTCTCTGACAGAGGTGTCTGAGCAGAGGAGCTGAGGAAACTGCTCCAGATCCTGAACAACACGTCACACCCCCTGATGACACACTGGACTCTTACTGCAGCACCTTGAGTTGTAGAACGAGACCACCGAGGTGCTCCAGAACAACACAGGAAGTCCTCCATCCCTGTGGCCATCAAACTTTTCAACTCCTCCCCTTTGCTACACATAAGACAATAAAATGAATCCTGCACCACGATAAACACTTTAATGTTTCTGTCTGCACCTGTTTAGAACCTAATTGCTGGTATTTTTATATTCTCTGTTATTTTATATCTTGTGTGATTCCTTCTGTATGTTCCTGTGCATTGAAACGGGCACAACAATTTCCTGCGGGATCAATAAAGTTCTATCTTATCTTATCTCTTTGTTTAGCTTATATTTTAGATACCTGTATAGTGTTTCTTTTTTATAATTTATATTTTTCTATGTTTGGGTGTAACTGGGATCTTGAGTACACAATTTTTTTCCACCTCATGTACCACATGTGATGCAATTGATAATTAAGAACCTTGAATCTTGAACTTTTTGTGAACCAAAGTTGTAAAAACAGAGTAATGTTACATGTTCAGTGTAACATTAGTGCTACTTGTGTGACTCTGATTGCGGTGCCTCGGATTGATGAAGTCCTTTGGATGAAGGACAAAACGTCTCAGTAACATTAGAGACAGTCCAGATGAACTGGCTAAACGTTGGTTCAGTTTTCTAAATGTAAAGTAAATGAAAATGTGGTCTGTATGGATTTTAAGTGGTTTAAATTTGTAATGAAAATGTTATTTGCACTTTTTCATGATTTTCTGAATGCTATAGGAAACACCTTTTAACTGTGACTTTCCTTCCCTCCATTGACTACAGTGACATTATCTACATGAACGCTCCTACAAGCACCTGCAGATGTTGGATGCTGTCTATCACGGTGCACTAAGA
>JARVGS010001792.1:444725-454862 GCA_031762315.1 Hypsolebias antenori | reverse complement strand
TGGGCTCACTAGCCTCTCCCTCCTCGATGAGGCAGGACAGCTGCGTGCCTCACTCGGCATCTTTTCACAGCCGTTTTATGATTGCTCAGCACAAGAAACACGTTAAAGTTTTCGACAAAAACACTATACATTATATTCACCAGCTAAACTACAGTATAGAAATGCAGTTCATGTAGCAAAAGTATTTGGACATTTTAATAGCGACATAAAAGGGGCAGGAATAGGGGTCACTGCACAGCATGCAGCACAGTCAGCTGAGCCGAGTGATTGCGCAATCCCTGGTGAGGCACTGCTGCCTGGTGCCTCCGTGCACTCTCTTCTCAGTATTTGAAAGTTAAATAAGAAAAATTGGTGATTTTGAATAAAACAAAACTTTAAACTGGTTTAGTTTTAAGTAAAATAAGTTTACAGTTCAAATTAAAGGCTAAATACAATAATTACATTTGTTTTTGTCAATTTTAATTTTTCTTTCCATGATGACAGGTGAGGCACGGCCTCACTTGCCTCCCCTGACCGCACGTCACTGATATAATATGTATGTGTATGTGCTGGTGAAGATTCTCAGTCATCCAGGACATGATAAAAAAAAAAAAGTTCAATACGGAAACAACTGGACTTTATTTGTAACAGAAGACGTTTCGCTCTTCATCCGAAGAGCTTTCTCATTTCAAAGAAGAAGAGTGGGAGTGAGGTTTTTTTTTTCCTTTTCACACCTGATGGGAACAGAGGAGCCTCTTCTGTGAATTGGAGTAACAAAGACCTTAAGAAACCCCTACTGTTTAAGGTGTGAGGTGTGATTTGCCAATCTACATAGGTGTGTATGTGTGTGTGTGCGTGCGTGCGTGCGTGCGTGTGTGTGTGTGTGTGTTATCTCAGCCTTTAAAAACCTCACTCCCAAACTGCTTCTTTGAATTGAGAAAGCTCTTCGGATGAAGAGCGAAACGTCTTCTGTTATAAATAAAGTCCAGTTGTTTCTGTATTGAACGTTTTTTTGAGTCCTTGGTATCCTTTCTGATGACGTCAGGAATTCATCTTGGTTCTTCTTCGAAATGTGAGTATTCACTGGGAATACTCCACTATCCTCATTCCATGGTGCCAACTGGTGGCACCTAACACATAATACCTTCATTCTGACACTTGCTTGGATTGCTAAGGTGTCATATACCTGTTTGCTTGGCTGACAGGACCTTTGCTTGGTTTTGCTTTGGATAGAGTGCTTCCACTTTGGATCTGTTGCTCTGCCTGCTGGATCGTTGTATTTCCCTCAGTACTACTAAGAATGGCACAGGACTTTGACTGGTTGGAACTCCTCCAAAGACTATGTTCTCCTTGGAATATAATTCCTTTTCTTCACTGATCTAGGAGGGTGTCATTGGACACCTCTTATCTTTGTTCTTTAAGACTTAGTTCACATTGATTACCATGGTGTCAAGGCTGACCCCATCGAAGTTTCTATTGATGGCTCATGGATTCGGTTTGTAGTCACTTGATGGCCATCTGGACTGGCACCGAGTCCTTAGTTGGGGAATATGTAGCATGAAGCTGCACTGCTCTAACTATAATACCTAAAGTAGATAATAATGAAAACCATTTAATTATAGGTTGTGTAAACAGTATTTTTTAATGGAACAGATAAAGAAGAAATTATGAATGTAGTTTAAAAAAATCAGACAAGAGATCAAAAGACTGGTTAGATATGGATATGATGTTTGTAAAATATATAATGAGTCATGTTATTGAGCTGTTCACATACCTATGTAATTGTCATTTTCGACAGGAATATTCCCAAATAAAATGAAAGTAGCCAAAGTTGTTCCCATCTTTAAAAATGGTGATAAATGTGAATTTAGCAATTACAGACCAATGTCCTTGTTATCACAATTTTCTAAAATTTTGGAAAAAAATATTTTTGACCACATTGGACTGGTTTATTGATAAACAAAATATTCCAAGTAGTAGTCAGTATGGGTTTAGAGCACAGAACTCTACATCTATGGCACTCATGGAATTGATTGAACAAATAACTACTGCTGTTGGTCAAAAAATTTTGTGTGGACATATTTGTTGATCTAAAGAAAGCATTCGATACAATAGATCATACCATTCTCCTTGATAAATTAAATAAATATGGTATTAGAGGACCACCGTTGCAATGGGTACGTAGTTATTTGAGAAATAGAAAACAGTTTGTACAAATAGATGCTATCAGGTCAATTTTTTGTAATATCACATGTGGAGTTCCACAGGGTTCTGTACTTGGACAAAAGTTATTCATTTTATATGTCAATGATTTGGTAGAGGTGTCAGGACTCCTTAGATGTGTCCTCTTTGCTGATGATACTACATTCTATTGTTTAGGTGAATATATTAAACAGATGTTGGAGTTTATGAAAATGGAGTTTGTTAAAATACAAACTTGGTTCAAATTAAATAAATTATCATTAAACCTAGATAAAACAAATTATTTGATATTTAGTAAGAAAAAGAAAACTGTATATGTTTCATTTGAGATTGAGGGTGTTGAGATGTGTAAATTAAGTGAGGTGAAATTTTTGGTGTCATCATTGACGAAACTCTGACATGGAAACAACACATAAATTCTGTAAAAGTGAAGATATCTAAATTTACTGCAGTACTGCGCAAAGTAAGGGACATATTGAATGATAAAGCTTTGTATTTTTTGTATAATACAATCATAGTTCCACATTTAATTTACTGTATTGATATTTGGGGAAAAGCTTGTAAAACTATTACAAAGCCTGTTTTTATTTTACAGAAAAGAGCTGTAAGAATTATTGCAAGAAAACGTTATTGTCATCCATCAAATATATTATTTTCTAAAATGAAATTATTGAAGTTCCATGATTTGGTAGATTACAATATTTTATTAATTATGTTTAGAGCTCTGAACAACACACTACCTTTAAAAGTGATGAGTTACTTTGTGTAGTTTTTCTTTATTTTATGGCTTATTCTGTTTGAAAAAAGTTTGAGTTGATTGTTAAAGAAGGGGCAGACAAAATAAGATTTTATCTTCTTCTGCTTCCTTTCATTTCATATACAGTACAGTATATATATTTTCTTTTATCATGTTGTTGTAAATAGTATTCTGTGTTCTTTTAACTTGAAATGAATAAAGTACAAACAAACAAACAAACGTCTGTATAAAGACATCTACAAGGACTGGTCCAGGCATGTTTCTAGTTGGAGGCTATAAACACTGGCTGTTCATACAGAATGCTGCTGAATAGTACTTGGAGCTGATCAGGAGAGGACGGTTATGGATTGCTCTCAGCTACTGAAGATTTGGACGACCTGAAAAGGACTTCTTCTGAGCAAAACAGAAGTCTCTTTTAGTTTCAGCCCAGATCAAAGCCAAGCAACTCTTCAAATTGGAAATGGCTGTTGAAAGCGGAGCGCTCATTCCTCCATGTTTTGGGGATTGGATTTCTTCTTACTATTTTTAAGCAAACTGTCTTCTGAGACTAAGACAACATGCTGGTAAGGGACGCTCTCTTATTACCATTCTTCTACAAATTTATACCAAATAGCAACAGCACATCTAACTACAAGGAAGCTAGAGTGGTATCAGCAACACTTTGAGGTCATCTGCTCATTACCACCATATATTAACAGAGAGATAGTGATAAAATAAGAAACATCGACTTGGGAGGATATCTAATGTTGATTTAGGGATGTATCCAAGTTCTTTAGAGGACAGG
This sequence comes from Hypsolebias antenori, assembly GCA_031762315.1. Classification (NCBI taxonomy): domain Eukaryota; kingdom Metazoa; phylum Chordata; class Actinopteri; order Cyprinodontiformes; family Rivulidae; genus Hypsolebias; species Hypsolebias antenori. The sequence goes on along the minus strand of JARVGS010001792.1, from coordinate 451,140 downwards.
CATGCTCTAGGGCTCTAGGGCGTGGCTCAGCTCAAGTAGAAGGGGAAAGGCTTTCCCTCAACAGCTCATAGGAGCTCCAAGGACTCACAACTCCCTATCTCAGCTCATCGGAGCAAGGAATCACCACATCAGTCGGACTGCCTATCTCTTGGACCCAACAACCCAACTATTAAGAATCTCTCTAGCTACCATTGTTTACGCTATACAACCAAATGTAATCATTGTATTGGATTTGTGCTGATAATGCTGTTCCCCTACAAATCATTAATCAAAAGCAAAGCATAAATGATAAAATTCTGGACTATCACGTCATGTACATGGATTTGAGAAGCTTGGTTCAATTCTACAAAAGAGGGAGGTATTTAAAGGTTTCCTTAGCTTTGATTATAAACAACATCCTAGATTCTTGTACCTAGATTCCAAAAGCAACCAAATCCGTAAAAATAGCCATTCTACAACGGAGGTGAGCGACTGTGAATGTAAGTTTCCTTGTGAGCAATGACCCAACCCCAGCTGCGAGGTCAGGCGAGTTACGGGGTGAGATAAGAATGTGACTTACAGATGAAGGTCGTTAACAGATCTGGGTGAGTCACTTTCAACACAGCCTTAAATTGAATTAACCTAAAAGTGCTCTGGGTAATACTCAAACTGATAGGTTTAGTTTGTTATAACCCTTAGAGGATAGGCTGCTGTGGGGCTTTGCCATAATGCCTGTGGTAAGCTCCACTGGGTAGATATTTCACTTCTACACACATTGATACCACAATATCAGTGTGTATAGAAGTGCTCACTGATTATACACAATAAATGTAACACTTATTGGATGATGTATCGCTGAAATATAACTGTTGTAGTAAAGTAGGGGGTACACTGGAGTCAAATGTTAAAGAACAATACTAATGTGTCTACAAGTGCTGGCTGATCATGCACCAAAAATCTGTTACAGATCAGTTGATGTATCACCAAGATATAACTGTTGGAATAATGTAGGGGGTGCAATGGAGTAAAATTTTAAGCAGCATTACGAGTGTGTGTAGAAATGCTCACTAATGACGTACAATAAATCTGGTACAGATCGGATGATGTATCACTGAGATACAATAATTGGAATAATGTAGGGGGCACACTGGAGTCATAAGTTAAACCACAACATCAATGTGTCTAGAACTGCTCACTGAGAATGTACAATAAATCTGTTTAGATCAGATGATGTATCACTGAGATATAACTTTAGGAATAATGTAGAGGGCGCTATGGAGGCCATCGGCCACTTATCATGGATTCCTGTTCAAGGGATGGATAATTATCGATCATGGTGATTTTGGTACACCACAGTTCAAATCTGTGGAATTTAGAGCCAAACGTAGGGCGACGGTGTCACATCTGAGATCATTATGCTGCCACACCCACATCCTCAAGCAAAAACTGTAATTTAAAATAGGTCAGACCAACTTGTTATGTATTCTAACAAAGGATCATCCTGATTAGTTCAAGGGTGTCAGAGAAGAAGCATTCCAAAGTTAAAAAAGTGACTTCCTGTTCTGAGGGGGCGGGGCTTCACTGACATAAAAATATGACCACAAAGTATTGTCGGGCATCCCAACAGGGATCACTCTTGCCAAGCTTGGTGCAATTCTGTTTTTCATTGTGAAAATTATAGTGTTTGGAAATTTACGGCAAGAAGCCTAAATTTGAGGCTGGCCATGCCCCTTTAACATATATGAAAACGCAAGCTTATGATAAACTTTTACTCCCTCATGTCTTAAGTACATATTAACCAATTTTGAAGGCAATCGTTCAAAATCCCTACAAGGAGTTTGTTAAAATTTGCCATTGGAATCGCCCAAAAATGACCATTTGACCCAAAATAGCTGACTTCCTCTTGAGTTTGGACCAGGGCTCCAAGAGACTTTTTCTTAGGTCCTGAGAAGATAAAGATGTTCACCGAGTTTCAGAATTATCGGTGAAAAAAATGGCTTGGGGCTGAGGTTTTCAAATATTCTAGGGGGCGCTGTGGAGGCTATTGGCTAATTATTATGGATAACTGGCTGGCGCCTTGCATGGCAGCCTACCGCTACCGGTGTATGAATGGGTAGATGGCTGGTACTGTGAAGCGCTTTGGGGCCCCTCAGGGGGCTGGAAAGCGCTATATGAGGCTAACCTGTATAAATAAAGGTTGAATGAATATAAGTAAGCTCCATTTACCATTTACCATTTTTTCTGGGATGAAACTGGAGTTCCCGGAGAAAACCCACCTCCCCACCCACCATCTCAATTGCATCAGCCTAACAGGCATGTTTTTGTTCTGGGATGAAACTGGAGTTCCCGGAGAAAACCCACCTCCCCCACCCACCCTCCATCTCAACTGCATCAGCCTAACAGGCATGTTTTTGTTCTGGGATGAAACCGGAGTTCCCGTAGTAAACCCACCTCCCCCACCCTCCATCTCAATTGCATCAGCCTAACAGACATGTTTTTGTTCTGGGATGAAACCGGAGTTCCCAGAGTAAACCCACCTCCCCCACCCACCCTCCATCTCAATTGCATCTGCCTAACAGGCATGTTTTTGTTCTGGGATGAAACCGGAGTTCCCGGAGTAAACCCACCTCCCCCACCCACCCTCCATCTCAATTGCATCAGCCTAACAGACATGTTTTTGTTCTGGGATGAAACCGGAGTTCCCGGAGAAAACCCACCTCCCCCACCCAACCTCCATCTCAATTGCATCAGCCTAACAGGCATGTTTTTGTTCTGGGATGAAACCGGAGTGCCCGGAGTAAACCCACCTAACCAGATCATGTTTTTAGTCTGTTTTTTTTTTTTTTTTTTCCATTTAAAGCACATCAACTTGACAGCAATGTTTGGAGGGCATGATTTTGCAAACAGCCTTGACGAACCTTTTCATAGCACTGGGTTTAACCGATATGTGTTGCTTAAAGAAGTCGGCAACAACTGCTGCTATGGGCTCGCGTTTCAGGCATAATAGTGGGATCATCTTTGGAGAGAAACAAAATTTCTTTAGATTTTTGTAAATTTTCTTATCAAGCTTTTTGAACTTTTGGGAAGTGATTTGAAAATTTACTCTCTCCACTTCAGGCCAGATGTGATCATGTAGAATTTTCCCAAGGTTTTCCCTGTCTTCTTTTGTGCTTATGAATGGTCCTTTTCTAAAAATGAGAAAAACGAGTTGCTCCACTAGTATTTTGACAGACGTTCTGCAGCGTTCCTCCATGGCTTTCTGGTTTGCTTCAAACTGACTGTTTGGGTCGGAACAAGTTGTCAAAATGTCCTTTACCTCTAGAGACATCTGCTTCAAATCTTTATCTTGAATAACTGCAGTGCTCGCAGCTTGTGTCTCCTCAGACAAGGACGTTTGTTGGCTATGTCCTGGCATTTTTTCAGAAGAGCTGAAAAATTTTGACAGGGTGATGCGTTTCCCTGACATCTTCCTGTGAAACGAGACGGCAACCATTTTCTCAAAAAAATCAGTTTTGAGTACCAAGCACATCCAACAAAATGACTTCATTCGGCTTACAGAACTGCAAAGGTCTCTGTAAATGCTCTCCTCAAGATTTTCTAAAAGTGCTGGGTATTTGTTATCGCCTTTTTTAACCATTTCACTCCAGATTTTGTCTAGTGTGGTACTCAGTCTATTCCTTAGGTGAACATAATCCTCAATCGAGCAAGTCTGATTTGCTTTACAAAAGATCAATGAAATCAACTTTTCAACAAGTCGCTTCACCGAACGTTTGCACATGTTGTATTTTAGATCCCATTCATCTTTTGACAAATTCTCAGTCTCACTTTTTGGGGATGATCCTTCTAGACTGGCCGCCCAGTGCACACGCTTTTTGACATGTTGTTCTAAACTCGATGGAAGGTGGTCCTTGACTTCTTCAAAAGTGGGTGAAAGTTTTTCCTCGGAAACAGCTTGAAGGCTGTTCATTTTATCGGAGACTATTTGTTTGACCACTTTTTCAAACTTAGACAGCAGTTTTGTTACAATCCATTTGGCCCCTATGTCAGCTTTGCCACAAACCATATTTTTCCACTGGTCTCGTGTGATTTTTCTCAAATGCATTTCAACAATTGGCAAAACTGTTTCCGTCCATATTTCCAAAGGCTTTTCTGTTAGGTTTTCATCTGAGGTTTTAGGAACTGCACCAAAGACCAATTCAGCTTGTTGTTTGATGTTCGTCTTCAGCACTTTGGTTATTGCCTCATCAAACACAGAAAGCAGATAACTTATAACAATTTGATAGCATTCTCCTGTGCTATCAGATATTACTTTTTTCCAATAGTCATCTGTGATCATTTCCAGATGCGATTCTATCAGCGGATAAACCATTTCCACTGAAATCTCCTGTGGTTTTTCATAGCATTCCTTCTGGTAACTGGTAGATGGTTCCATGTTCATTCCTGACTTTAAACAAACACTTTCAGAATTTTTTTGCTGCTTTGTGTTCTGGGAACTTAGTGAGAAATGATATCCAGAGCCACTGGTATTTATAAGGTAGGTTGCCTTGTGATGTCATGATTATGTAAATTACGTCCTTTGACGCATGAACATCAAAGATGGAAGCGGAGTCATGACTCTTAACCCCACCCCCATAAAAATTCTGTTGCCTTCTCGTGACGTAACATCCATGCACTTTTGTCCTAAGAAACATTCAGTCAGCCTCTTCTGATGACGTCATCGCCAGTTTCGGGTTTAAAAAAAAAAAAACAACAACAAAAAACAGGTTACAGCTTGCTCTGCGTTATATTTCTTCGGTAGTCGCCATTTTTCATTCAACCTTTATTTATACAGGCTAGCCTCGTTGAGCCACGGGGACTCATTTACTCATTTATTTAAAATGCATTACTTTCCTGTCACGGAGCTGACGGTTTTTCAAAAACAAGGTGAGTTTCAACCCAGATTTTAAAGCTCTGCTCCTCACGGAATATATTTAGAAGCCCGTTTAGCACACTGCACAGGTTGTAATGTTTAAAATGAACAGATCTGATGTGCACAGCTTCAGAAACCATCTTCAGAGGAGCCGCGTGCGGGAGGAGCAGCCCCCACCCCCCGCCCGATTTGAACAATCTCATTATTTTGAGAAATAACCGCAAATAATATAAGATTGAATGTGTTTAACATTTTAAATGTTGCTGATTTTATGATAGATAGAATCAGGTTTTGATGATCGGTATTTATCTCGTTTTAAAATGTATGCCGATTGTACAGTAAAACTTAATTTGTGGGTTATCATTTACAGTAGTTCTTTAAGAACTGGTTAATAATGTTGTGCTCTTAATCATAATGTTTTTTTTTTATGTATGTTTTTTTTTCAACTTTGAGGGCTCAACTCTTGCCTTTTTTTATTTTTTTAATTTTAATTTTTTTTTATTAAACTTTTACAGGTTAGTCTCATTGAGTCACGAGGACTCATTTACAAGAGAGACCTGTTTTAGACAGACAACATGTAAAGTACAGACAACAATAAACTAAAAAAAAAAAAAGAAACGCTATTAAAATATGTGTTATTAAACAATAAATCAAGGATGAATGAATGAATCTTCTGCTGCACATTTTTGGTGAGTTTGTTGACAAAATTGGGGAAATACACACAGAGGACAACTATGGTATCGTATACCAAGTGTGAGTATGTGTGTGTGTGTGTGTGTGTGTGGGGGGGGGGGGGTGTATTGTTCCCTAAACTAATGTGTGAATGAAACATTGAGATACCATGTCTGTACTGAAAATATTCCATAACACATTATTATTTTTGCTATTTCTACATTTGTAGCATTTGTTTTATTAAATTATTTCTTTCTTCAGGAAGGTCTGCAGACTTGTACGACAAGTCAAACCCAGACTGGGCTCCTGCACCGAAGTTAACAGACCCACTCCGAGACAGTCCACAAAGGAACATCAATGATCGGAGTCAAAGCAGAACAGGTAGGAAATATCCTGATGCATGCTCAATAATCCAGGTAGAAAAATCTTAACAAAGTTAAGTCAGTCCAATTAAAAAATAAATAAATAAATAAATAAATGGTTGAAACATTTTGCCCTTTATCCAAAAGACCATCTGTCTGAGGAGTTGCACTAAACTCAGTCTTATAAATAGCCCCTATAGATGCCCCATCATAAATAGCAAGTTGGCCATATGACCTAAAGCATTTTATTGTTATGCATGATCAATGTTTCTCCTATGTAGTCGGGGCGCCCCGCCCCGTCAACAGAACCGAGTGCCCTGCCTACCCAACGCTCCAACCACCTGTCGGCACTGACGTAACACTAAACTAGCAGCTCAATGCAGGTGCAGCTGAAAACCTAAAAGCAGCCTGTTCCCTCATGCTGAACACTCACGCTGACGGGGGGGGGGGGGGGGGGGGGGGGGGGGGGGGGGGGGGGGGGGGGGGGGGGGGG
>JARVGS010001792.1:428629-441379 GCA_031762315.1 Hypsolebias antenori | reverse complement strand
CAATAAGAAAATTAGGCTGCAGTAACACAGTTCAACCCATAGGATTAGTGAAAACACGTTTTTAGACCAAATATTGCAGATTTTAACAAATACCACAAAAACATGAAAATTAACACAGACATAGTGCTGTACAACATTTTACACACATTCTAGCGAGCATATCAGCTAAAAAGGTTAATTTTGGGTTAAGTTCCTCTTTAAACTTATTAGAAAGCGAAATCAATGGAAATATTCCAATAAAACAAAGTTAGCTGACCTGAACACAGAATATAGAGACCAAGGGTAAACAACAACAAACTAAACAAACTAAATTACAGGCCATTGCAGTCTGACTTACAAACATCTATCCTGATCTGCAGAGTAAAAAAGGAAAATGAAGGTCAACCTAGGAAGCCGAACTTTGCACGTTTTTAAAAGAAAAGTTTTAAGCCGAGTTATAAAGATAAAGTCTGTCACTTGAATCTGTACAGGGAGCCAGCTTCACAAGAGAAAGCCTGAAAGGTGAAACTTAAACACGCCATGACTTAAAGATTTTAAAGATATGACAGAGCTTATGAAGATTTATTTTATGTGAGGAGAAGAATTCTAAGAACTTTAGGGGGTGGAACAAAAACACTTGTGGATATATATAATCTTGATCCTAATTTTGGTAATATCACGCTGCTCAGTTTTAAGGAAGTTTGCTTTTTGAATGAGTTTAATTCATATTTTGCTTGTAATAAGGTAGATTATTGACTTTGCATAGCTTTAAAAGAATATTGGTGGGCCATTACCTGCATACTAATGGAAATCCTTATTGTATCGATTAATTCAATACAAAATACAGGTAGTTCTCGAGTTACGTTCCTACGGGCTGAACATAACCTGATTTTAACGTAAGTCGGAGCTCAGTCCACGTGGCGGCCGTAAGTCCAGATTTTGGCCGTAAGTTGGAAAATGCACGGTAAACGGCGTTTTAAACACGTTTTTTTTCAACGTAACACAACACCAGCGTACATTCTGCACCTTAAACATGTACAGTACTGTATTTCCTATAGCAGTCCAGCACACAGCAGATCTGAAGAAACTAGCTGCTGGTGCTGAGCCGTCCACCTGCACCCAACGGGCATTGCGGCCCTCTTGAACCACCTGAATGTTGGGCAGAATGCCTCCCTAAGCAATGTCCACTCCTTTCTGCAGCTTGTTGAGCTCCTCATCATTTCAGACAGACAGCTGCAGGTGTCGGAGATGGTCCTGGTCTTTTTCTTGTCATGAGCCACTTTTCCTGCCAGCTCTAGGATCCCGGCAGTCAGTTACTTGAGCACCTCCCCCAGGTAGACAGAGATGCATCCATGGCACCTCCTTTACAACTCATTTGGGATTTGTGGCTGCTTTTGAGGTAATGTTTGAGGTTTGTGATGTTAATCAGCTACTCCTGGTTGTAAAATCCACTTGTTGTTATGGTTACGCTTCATACCAAATGTCAAAACGTAACAAGGTTTCAGTAAAGATCCTTGCAGATGCATAGTATCAAATACCAGAGGAAGTAATCATCTTAAAAAGCCATTTATAGCCAGAAAAAAAATAGGAAATCAAGTTTTTAAAAGCAATACTATATCCCAAAATGAAAGTAGCAGCTACTCCAACATGCAGCCACCTTGAGTGGTGCAATGACCAAATGACTGAGCAGAAGTTTTAAAAAAGTACTGACTCAAGCACATAACTTTGCTGAACTTCATGACAAGCTCTTTTACACTAAGGTTTAAATTTACATAAATTAATTGGATAAATATTGCTTACACTTGACTTGTGGTTCATTTAATCCCAGATTATCTTTAATCATTACATGTTCATTTAGTTTTTTATTATATTTTTAAATGAAATGAATAAAAAAACATCATAAGAATATCTTTCACAGTTGATGTCAACAATTACTCCTATTAACACCCTAAATTACCAAAATAATAAAAAAAAATAATAATAAAAAATTAAAAAAAATTAAAAAAACTCTTGCGACCTCAAGGCTATCATAATAATCTAAGGACATCAGATGCAGTGTTTGTGTAAAATCCCTTTGAATCTTTAGATTATATGAAAGGTCACCTTTGATGCTTGTGGTCAGGTGGATATATTGACAAAATTAATTTCAATGCTTCAAACTTGACAAAAACTAAAGAACAAATGCTCATAGGAGGTTGACTAAAACACAGTAAGTGACATTTTTATTGAACTTTTATTTCAGGCTACACTGATTGTTTGATTATTTAGGTTTGATGCATCTCATTCTCCTTAAAATGATAAACTATTGAGCACATTTTCAAAAACAAACAAAAACAAAAATAATGTATTAAAACACAAGGTTTGAACAACAGAGTTGAAGCACAACCACTTGTCCCAGATCCACTCACCTATTTGTTAATAATGACAACGCAAAGACAATGCTCACATCCACAGCACATTTACACCAATAAACTTGACAAACACTTTTTTTTAACTGTAAATTGAACAGAAAGGCATACAGGACAAACTATAAATAAATTAACAAATAACCCAGAAGCAGCAGGAAAATTTAAACCATAAGAACTCAGCCGAGGTTTCAACCCGAAACCTTCCTGATGTGCAGCAACAGTGCCAAACATTACCCCTCTGAGTTAAAGACTAAAGGGGTGTTAGAAACCTCTAAGGACTTGTCTAGAATTGTCTTATTCGAGAACTGACAAACGCAAACTTACATTTAGTACACGGCTCTTCTAAAAGTGGTGTCATTTTGCCTCTTTTCTGCACATAAGTTCAATTATATGTGAGAAACACTGGGGTTTAATAGCCTGATGATATGATCAATATCTGTGATGTGTGATAGTGAGCAGTGAATCTAACATTGTGCTGGATGGGGGACTCTGTCTTTACATGGCTGCAGGCGAGATGTGATAGATTGGAGGCCAAACCACTGGTCCTATCAGGACTCTGCTGGGTGCCTGGGGCATGTACAGTTCAAAGTCCAGAGAGCAAAACTATTTGAAGTAGACACAATGCTGGATGACTGAGAGGCTGTCTGATTTTTGTGAAATAATCCATGGGGATATGGGTCTGGAAGAGGTCAAAGGAAGAGAAAGATTTAGATGAGGATATGGAAACATACTAAACATGAAAAAAAGTTCATTTGACTGTCACAAAACAAGAAAAAATAATATAACTAGAGCACATCTGGAGCAACATATTGTTTAAATATCTTTTTAGACAGCATTTACAAGGGCATTAGAGTGAATATGTAGAAGAGAATTGTGCTTCAGTGTGCACGTTTTAGTGTTGTGGGTGAAATAAGTTTAGTTTATTTATTGTTTTTTTTTTTTTATCAATAAAGGCCCTTGGAAAGCCTGAATATGTATTATTGAAAACAGCTTAGAAAATTAATATTTGGAAGCAAAATGCAAAAAAACATGACAATACTTTATGTGATGAATCTTAAATAACCTGCTTCACAGATAATTGAAACTGCAACCACCTATTAGCAATTTGTTCCCACCATCTCCGCGTTCTGGAATTAGAAAGCTGTGGTGTAACTGATAGCACTTTCATGTGCTACTCCGTCATATTTCTCTTCTCTGGATTTTGTGCTGTGTACAGCATTGTCCTGTGAAGCCACCACCAGTCGGCCTTTTTCACAACAGTATTTGCATCAAGCCCCGACTTCAAGTTCAGCACTGCAGTAAATGGTACTGCAGTCGTGTCATTCAATGGGACAAACAGACTAGGCAGGGACATGCGACCTCTGTTTACAGTTGGTCACATAGAATCAGTGATCAATGGTGGGCTAATTGCTGCTCAGTCCCTGACTGTTATCGACTATGTGATGAAAAAGTCCAAATAACAAAATCTAGTGTTGATCTCATTTGGGGGCTCTGCAGTTCATTTAAAAGCTGTAGTTTAAATTGAAACTATGTTGAGAAACAGACTGCCATTTATGAGAGCAGGGCATGCACCTGACCTTTGAGATATTTATAGATCAGTGGTTGTATTGGCATGTTTTTCTCTGTACATCGTTTAGGACAAGGGTAGAACATATAGCATTTGTCACTGAGGTGCCACTGGTGTAAAGCAAGTGTTGTTGGCAGGAAAGTTCATGCCGCTTCAAACTCCAAGTTGATTTAAACCTACCCCTGCTTGTCGCCTTGAGAACAACAATGCTAATCACTTTGGATGGGGTAGCTTGTCATGTTGAACACACAAAAAACAAGTTTTTCTTTTTTACAGGTCTCCTGCTTGAAAGGCCAAATTGTGGACTGCTCTGGCTGAGAAGACATTTGCTATTCTTTTTTCGTAATATAATTTTGTTGAAAAGAGAGGTTCACTGGCAATCAATAGCAGGTCAGCCAGTGATGGATGGCAGTGTGATTACTAATTTCACTGCAAGACAAATAACTCTGTGCTTGGCCCTCTGAGCTGAGGAATGAGGTGAGCAACATAGGATGCCTTAGCTCCCCAATCTACCTCCCTATTCACATGACCATTCATCTCCATTCCTTTTGCACACCTGGTTTTCACTCTCACTCACTGAAGCATCATAATGGCTGTCTCGCTAATCACATGAGGGACTAAGCTTCTACTGTCACAGGATGAACTTCAAAACAACTTTGGTGGTTCAGCATCGACAGTCAGGCTGGCTCAAAATTATTTGATTTCACATGTGAAGTTTGTTATTAATCCACAGTAGAGCAGTGGCTAACAATCATAAAGCGTACCTGTATCGTGCCATATTCCAAAACATGAAGAAATCCAAAACAAATAAATCAAAAATCCAGTTAATTTGTTACCCTTTGCCTGTTACTTGATAAATTGTTGTGAGTTAATCCAACTTCGATTTGGAAACAGTTGGGGCGTTGTGTAAAATGCAAATAAAAACATAATGCAATGGATTGCAATGCTCTTAAACCCATATTTTATTCACAATGGAACATCGTTAACTATCAAATATTACAAGTATTTAAACTCCTTCCATTGTGAAGGCAGCAGCTTATGCAGGAAGGCCCAGACATCTCTTTCCACAGCCACCTCTTCCAACTATTCTGGGCGGACCCCAATGCATTCCCAGACAAGCCAAGAGACATATTCTCTCCAACATGTCCTGGGTTTTTCCAGGGGCTTCTTTCCAGCCGTATACACCTGACGCAAACTCCCTAGGGTGGTGCCCAAGGGGCATCCTTACCAGATGTCCCAACCACCTTATCTGACTAATCTTGATGTGGAGGAGCAGCGGTTCTATTCCAAGTCTCTCCTGGATAACCAAACTTCTTAATCTATCTCTAAGAGAGAGTCCAGCTAACCTTTGGAGAAAACTCATTTCAACCACCTGTATCCACAATCTTGTTCTTTCAGTCACTACCCAGAGTTCATGACCATAAGTAAAGGTAGGAACATAGACCAATGTTAAACAGAGAGCTTTGCCTTACAGCTCAGCTCCTTCTTCACCACACCAAACTGTCACGGAGTCCGCAATACCCCAGATGTTAGGCTGATCCATCTATCAATCTCACACTACATTCTGCCTTCACTTAAGAACAAAACCCAAAGATACCTGAACTCTTCACCTGAGGCAGAACCTCACTCCCAACCTGGTGAGGGCAATCCACCCTTTTCCAACAGAGGAACATGGCCTCAGATTTGGAAGTGCTGCTTCATACTTGGCTGTGAATCATTCCAGTGAGAGCTGAAGATCACAGCACTAGGAAAACAATGGGACCACATCATCAGCAAACAGCAGAATGAATCCTGAGGCCACGGAACCAGACAACCCCTGCCCCCTGGTTGCACTGAGAAATTATCTCCATGAAAGTTATAAACAGAACTGTGTCAACGGGCAGCCCTTGCAGAGTCCAATTTACTGTCTGTAATGCAAACCAAACTCCCACACCGCTTGTATAGGGCCTGAATGACCTGTGTAGCAACAAACCCTCAATTTCATATTTGCAGGGCACCCTGCACAGTGCACTTAAGAAACATTGTCAAATGCCTTCTCCACATCCACAAAATACATGTAGACTGGGTGGGCAAACTCCCATGACCCTCAAGGACCCTAGTGAGGGTGAAGATGCAGGGAAAATCCCACATTGGTCCTCCTGGATCTGAGGCTCGACCAATGATTGGACTCACTTATCCAGTTACCCAGAGTAGGTATTTTTGGGAAAGCTAAGGAGAGTGAAGCTCCTATGGAGTGCACTCTCCGTCCCCTTTGTTGAAGAGGGGGACCACCCCCCAGTCTGCCAATCCACTGCCCCCAATGTCTATGCGATGTTGCAAAGGAATGTCAACCAAGACAGCCCTGTGGCATCCAGAACCTTGAGGAACTCAGGGTAGATCTCATCCACCCCCAAAATCTTGAATTTTTTAACTACCTCAGTGATATCAGTTCCCGGTTATGGACAGACCAGCCCTGAACTCCCACAACTCAGCTTCCTCCATGCAAGACATGCCAGTAGTTTTTCACAGAATGTGAACCTTTGCCCATTTTTACCTCTGAGTGATTTGGCCTCTCTAAAAATCTTTGTTATATATCTAACCCTCTCAATATTCTTAGTTCTTATTTGTAATACTTGCTTATACAGTTTTACTGAATTTTTTTCACCTTTTTAAACATTTGTTGTTGCTATAACGTTTAAAATTATCCATTTTTATTCAAAATATGGCACAATTTCTGAGTTTAAACATTTGATATTGACTATGCTTTGATGTGAATAAAATATGGGTTAATGGGAATAGCAAATCATTGCAGTCTGTTTTACAGAATCCTGTTACAAATTAAAACAAGGTTGTTTTCAAAATGCATCTATCTATCTGAAATAAAAGAAGGTTAAGATTAGAATAGGTCAGACAGAAAAGACAATGGGTCATGTCCAACTCTCTGGGCGTCTCAACGCTCAGATGAACTCATTAGAAGTTAATTAATCACAGCTATTGATCGGTTGTCACTCTCCCCAGTGATGGGCTCCACTAGATTCCACGGCTAAGGTTCTGCCAGTCTGTTAAAATGCTGAGTTCTCTTGCCTCCCTGCCTTCTCGACTTGCCTGTGTTGTTTCTTCTGGCGCCATGCTGGAGCTCCTTGTAGTATGAGATGGCATTTCCATGTTTGGAATGTGGAATGGCAGATGTGACTCATATCTAGTTAAGAGATAATTTTAGCGTTATAATGCTTTATGAACTTAAAGTAATGTCCCATACAGTTTCAAATTAACTTAACCAAATAATTAATTTTTGCCAATCGTCCAAATGGAAGCAGTATTTTTAAGGCAATATGCACCCTGTGGAAATTAAAGTGCTTTTCCTGAACATTGGATAAATACACCTAGTTGGGTTTATGACAGAATTAAAATCCCACTGTAGGTGGAGCAATAATGTATTTGCTAATCTGTGTTAAAAATCAAAGAGTGCAAAAGATCTAGACATGAACCACTGTATATTTTTCAGAAGCCCAACTCAAGATGGCATCTACAAAATATACCCATGCCAACATGAATTTAGCTATATTGTTTACTCAAAATTATCATGATAAAATGTATATTTAGAAGTTGAGAGTCATTGTGAACACATACACTGAGCATTATCACATTTTGCAAGATATGGCTATGACAGCCATCTTTAATTAAAGCTTTGTCATGAAAGGTGATGGCCAATGAGAATTTATTGCAAGGACTGCTAGGCTTTTTCATTTTTGTGCAGACAAAATTCAGATGTTAATTTGCAAACAGCAGTCTGGATATAAGGGCAGTGCTGCAATGGGTGTTCACTACAAGCTGTTGTGTTGTATTATTCCAGTTTTGTACTTTCACTGACAAATGTGAGAGTTCAGACCCTTTAAATGTTAATATGTATTATTCAAGTCTAAGTTAAGTTATGGTCTGTGTGATGTTTCAGTGATGTTTGCATGTTTTCACGTGTGACAGATTATAGTGTGAATGTGACCACTTTTATAAAACAGCTATTTGTAAATTGTCAATAAGTATATTGTTTTTTTTTTAAACAGACAAGGCTGCTATATCATATTTTGCTCTGCAGATTATTAAAAGAACATCCCTTGCACAGTGCAGAACATGGTAAAACAAACTAAGATAAAACATTGCTTGAGTTTGACTTAAACAACTCTCCTGTCTTCATTTTATTCCAACACCTCGTCTGTATTCATTTTATTTCAACACAGATTCTTGGATCCGCCTGCCAGTGCTTCACTACGTATCAGACGTTTAATCTAAGATACAGAGGAGGAAGTGATTATATCACATGTAGCTTGCTATCAAAACCGATATGTGTTGCCCTTGACGAAACTTAGATTCTCATCTGCCAAACAAAAAGGAAAGAAGCTTTAGCTGAAAGTGGAATATCTGAGCTAAAATACGTTTTTTATTTATTTATTTATTTGGTTATTGCATATTTTAAGTGTTTTTTTTTTTATTCCAATATTAAATATTTTTAAACAGTGTTATTCTGAAAATACCGACTGGTATTCACTGACTGTTTGTACAGTTGACCACCAGTTCTGATTTTTATTATTTACTGCAACGTTTCGAACCATTTTACAAGAGAAGGCTTTATTAACCCTTTAGTCTGCTGTTCATGGGCCATTAGTTTGGGTGTTAACCTTGAAAAACATATGAAAGAGATATCGAGTCTCCAAACCCATTACCTGGTTGTCTGCCCGGACCTGACTGATTAATCCTCTTGTGTCGTGCACTCTTGAAAATCAGTTTGTTCATTCCTCGGTTTCCAGGGGAAACTGGCCTTGAGGCAGTGCCATTTCCCCAAGTCCAAATAGCCAATTAGTTGAGACCTTAGGAGCCACAGTAAGGTAAAAATTAGTAATTAGCCATTGACATTTCCCCTGCTGCAGAATGGAATAGAGGCCTAATACACAGATTTAAGAGCTCTTTCAATTATTCACCAGAGAAATGTGCTAAATTGACCATTATTCCTGAATTCTGGGATTATTGCTAAGGTGTGGTCAAAATATGCTTTATTTTTTAAAGCAATAACTTCCTGTGCCTTATCATGCAAACTAGAAATAATTGCAATTTAATTTTCATTTGCCTGCATTTTAACTTAACAACAGACACGAACCATGTGTATTGGCTCAGACAAAATAGCTGCAGAAAGATGTTTTTGGATTAGTTTTTGTGTTATAGGTAATAGAAAGCCAAGAAAATAAGATAGTCTGATTGGAATCAACTAAAAGTTAGACATGAGAGTACTTCCCACGTTAGCACAAGACAGCAGTGTTCTTTTTTTTTTTATGTAGAGGGAGGCTTATCTTGGTTACTTTGAAGCTTACAACTTGTCTACGAGCAGATGTAGCTAATCCAACACAAAAGCAGCAGCTGGAGCTCAGTGCTGTGCAGATGTCTGGATTGGCCTAACAAGCAGTCACGTAGCTTTGAAGGAAAAAGGTGGAAAGTAGAAGTTTAAACCTACAGATGATGGACAAGTAATTAAAAGGTATGTTTACCCTGATTATGAGCGAATAAGTAAATGAATAAGGTCACAGTAGTTTTTGCTGTGCGGTGCCATTATTTTATTTATTTATGTTTTGTAGTCCTTACATTTGGAGGAACAAATGGTGAATTAAACAGTGACTTGAAACAGAGACTCTTGTCTCGTTATTTTGGGTAAAAGCAATCATAACCTCAGCTGAAGCTAGACGATATGAGTCATAGGTTATTACAGGTCCAGAATAAACAGGATGAATGAAATTTTGTTATCTCCAATGAGTGTGGACTGGACGCTGTTTCCAGGCAATGTGTCAAAACTGGCGGGGGCTGAGTAGCAATATAAATCTACCTTTCAACACACGATCAACAAACACTCTGTGACCTACATTCTCAGAGACTGACAATAACAGTGGTGAGAATATTGTGGAATTAAGAGCAAAGCAGGGCAATTCTATTAAGACACCCCTGCCTGTGGGTTTGTTCATATGGTTCCTCCAAACCTCCAGGGAAAGTCACTCATATAAATGCAGGCTGACGATGAGTTCTGTCAGGCATTCCCTGCCTCAGTGAGACGACTATTGTTACTGTTGCTATACGAGCAGAGACATTTGGAGGCATGGTTAAAATAGTTCAAGGCTTTCGAAGTGAATTTTCGTTCAGCTTTATGGCCTTCAGATTAAATTAAAATATTATAGCTGGCCACGTGTATAAACAATAATTTCTATTGTAAAGAAGCTAGAATTTCTAATTGTTCTAATAAGGAAAAAACGTGAACTGTATTTCAAAAACAAGAAGTGACAAAAACTTTATGAATAAACTTGCGATTATACAGGCAAACTTCTGTATACATTTAATATTTAACTGCATTCTTTGCTATTATCATGTTTAGGAATGTTTATTAAATGTTTTAGCTTGTATGAGACTGAATTCAAACCCCCATCTTTAGAAATCCTGTGACCAGGTGGAAACGACAAATTTATGAACAATTCATTTGAATTTTCATTATTTGAAGTTTTGTTTATGAGTGCCACTTTAAAACCAAAGTACTGTACAGGTAGTTGCCGGCCTTCCTCACCTGCAGCTCCCTGCTGCTCTGGCCCCCGGCCTGGGGTCGGCTTGCGGTCGGGTGGGTGGGGCGCCTGACGGAGGCTCTGTCGTGCTGTCTGTGTGTGCCTGTTTATGTCTCTGGTTGGGTTTTTGGTGGTCCCCTCTCTTGGATCAATTTGGGCCCCTCATTTAATGCGGGGGTCTACTTCCCCCTGTCGCGCCCCCGTCCAGTGCCCTCCCCCACCCCCCTCCCGCCGCCAGTACATTGGTGGCTCTCGGGATCTGGGTTGGATGATTGGGTGTGTGCCGGCCCACCCTTGTAGCTGCCTGCCAGGGCCTGGGTGCCCTGGTTCTGTCGGGCCTCTGTTGGGGGGTGGTATGACCTCGGGACTCGGGGCTCGGTGTCCATGGTCGGATCTACTCTGGGGTGGGGTTGCCGGCGGGACCTGTGGGCTCGTCACTGCAGCCTCATGGGAGTTCTGCATTGTGGTAGCTGGGAGTCGCCCGGGGCTTGCCTTTGCTTCTCTCTGGGGGGGGTGCAGTTGGCCCTATCGGGAGACTCCCGGGGCTCTGGGCTTGGGGGCCGCTGTGTGTCTGTGGCTCCGGTCCTCCCTGTGTTACTGTTGTGTCCTGTGGGGGCGGGTCTGTGGGTCCCCACATCCACTATTGAACATTCTTATGGAGAAACCTTGTAGTGACAAGCTGCTCACACAGGTGTTTAGATTCAGGTGTTTATCAGATACACACTCAGTTGGGTTGTGGTGGCCACTAAATACATCTTGTATCACCATGTACCGTATAAAATACTTTCTAATAATGTTATATGTATCATTATACTGTATATGTTGTTTTGTTGTTGTGGTTTCTCTGTTTTGTCCTTTTTTCTTTCCGCAGGTCTAGAGGCAGACTTCAGTGATGTTGATGTCTCTCTCTCTCTCTCTCTCTACTCCTATCACCTTCTTTCTCTTTTACCCCTTCTCTCACTTTTTTAGCTTTGTTTTCTTTTTTTTTTGTTTTTCATCCCAGTGTCCATTACATCTTAAACAAACCCAAAGCAAATTATAATAAAGTTTTATTTATGCATCAAGTGGACCATTGAGGCCAGCCATAATGATCTGCTTGTGAAAGTAAATCTGTTGGGCATCACCTCGACACTCAGACAATAATTCTGAGTGACACAATGCCGAACAGGACAAGGGGAAAAACCAAACCTCTCTGGATTTTACCGAGTTCGTGTGAGTTTCCTCTCCACCTCGAAACGAAAAGAACCAGAATCGAACCAGGGACCAGGGACATTCACACCTTTCTTAGATTGTCACTAAAATCTGTTCAATGGTTCATAAGATATTTTGTTAACATCACTGACTACCCCAATGGTTTTAAGCAGAAATACTACCGTACATAATGCAAAGTGCTCAACGTACTTATCAGGGACAATGCGCAGCCACTACCTCACCTAATTGTAGCTCAATATCAGCCAATAAAATGAATGCGTTAAAGCCATTTGTATGTTTTAGAAGGTCAGTTGGCTGTGTAAGTCATCTTAAATCAAGTTGACTCCAAAAGGTGAGGAACTATAGATGTGCATCCATTAATTACTTTCTGGGATTCGGTAAATTCAGTCCACTAGTTCAAGAGATATTTTGCTGAATATGAATACACAAACGTGGGCAAAAATGTTATCGCTGGTTTGCCTTCAGCAGCGGGTGATAACCATTAGGCTTAAAAGGTGTTGAAACATTTCAATTGCTTTCACTCGACTGCATTTATGACAGAAATAATTATAAAGTTTGAATAAAAATAATAAGAACATCTAATAGAGTCAGCTCATCACCGTTGGCAGCACATGTCTACAGCCCAACAAGAAACCAGTTCTAGTGGTAGTTCTTACCTGGGACTCTGGAGCGCAGGAAATAGAGAAACTTGCCATTCTTAGAGTGCATGATGGCTCGTTCAATAAATTCCACCACAGAGTGGCAACGGTCTTCGAACTTCGGGTGACACCACAAGCTGAACGTCCCTGAAGGTACAAGGACACTGTTATTACAGATGTTCCACATGTAGCATCATAGCATCCTTAATAAGTCCTTGCATAAAAAGTAAAACATTTATGCAGTTACACTGAGCATGTACAGGTAGTCCTCGGGTTCCGTCACCCCCGGTTTATGGCATTTCTGACTTACGGCCGCCTCCCCAGTGACGTCATCACACCTCACGTTGACTTTTTATGCAGCATTTTATGTTTTTTTTTTT
>JARVGS010001792.1:192467-209239 GCA_031762315.1 Hypsolebias antenori | reverse complement strand
CTGTTTGGAGTAATGTTATTCTATGATATTAGTGCTTAGTGTATTTTAGTTGATGTTTTTCTTAGTTCACATCTTAGTAATGTTTTCTTTTGCATTTTTTTGTTGGATGTAACTGGGACCCTGTGAACATAATCTCATTTCATCACATGTACCACATGTGGTGCAAATGACAATCAAAACTCTCTGACTCTGACTATTGCTTTTTTTATTTGATATTTTAGCTACTGTTCTGTTGGTTTTAGCTTTTAGCTATTGCTCTGCTGATTTGATCTTTTAGCTTCTTTTCTGTTGGTTTTAGATTATAACCAGTGTTTGGCTTATTTTCTTGTTTTCTCCTGTTTTCACTATATTGCTCAATGTAGCTTGGCATCTGCTTATTTTAGCTCATTTTGCTCGTTGTAGCTCATGTTCTGCTCGTTTTAACTTTACCCACTCAGTTTCAGCAGCTTCGTCTTTTCATTTAAATAATGCACTGTTGATGTTTAAACTTGAGGTTGACATGTAGGCAAATGGGAAAAGGGTCGAAACAAACTAATCACTTATCAGCCATAACAATGTCTCTCTGATTAGGTTTTGTGTGGACAAACATCAGCTGGTGCTTTCTTCAAGTGTCTCAAACTTTGAATGATTTGCCCACAAATATTCACACAAGTATCAAATGTCTAATGTCTGTGGAAATGTGGGAACGCCAGAATGCAGGTTGTCACAGGAGAACATAGCATTGTACAGAAAATGTTGTTCTTTTTACATCTGATTCATAATGTTATGGCTGATGAGTAAAGGAGGAGTTAAAGGAGAAGAAACAGCAGGAAGTGTGTTCCATAACTATCTACAATAGTATAATAAATGAAAAGTGTCATTTATCATGCAGATACTAGCCTTTTTGTAGCTTCCACAGTCAAAAGATCCTTTGGTTGATCTGTCCCCAGATGTGTGGGCATGCTGTCAGGTGTGATTTCTACACTCTTCTCTAACTGGGACGATATAGTTAAGTTGTGTCCTTCCAAACTTTCTGAAATAGAACTTGAAAGAGAGGGGAGGACCGATTGTGGCGTTTGTGCTAAGGTGTCACAGCTTCCTGTTTTTGATGTTTCTGTTGGTCCTTCTGTGTCACTAGTATCTGCACCTTCAGTTTCTCCTGAAACTGGCGAAGGATAGTCAGAATCCAGCTCACCTAAGTCTTCTGTAGGTTTTGGACCTTCAGGCTGAGGTTGGTATGTGACCATGCAAGAACTAAAATCAGGTTTGGGAGAGTCAGAGGTGCCAAACATTGAGCTCAGTTTCAAACCAAACACAGATGGTGCGATTGATGTTTCTTCCTTTCCAATCGGCTTCTCTTCCTGGAAGAGACCAGCTGAAAAGCTCTTAAAACCTGAGATGAGATTTGTCTGTTGGTGCTGTGTCTTAGCAGCTGGAGATGTGGTAGAGAAAAAGGATCCAATAGATGATGTGCCATCACCAGCTACAGACATAAAGCCAAATGTAGGGGTGGTCAGATTTGGTATATCAAACAAGCCCTTGGCTTCAGGAGTTGTGGGTGGAGCAATTTTAAGAACCTCTTCAGAACCAGACTCTACTGAATACTTGATTTTTGCATCATTTGATGGTTTTATGGTGGAGTCAATGAGAGAACTCTTTTCTTCTGATTTGTCTTTTCTTTCTGCCTCTTCCACCAGACCTTTTTCAGGTGAATCCTCAATGCTTTTAACTTGTTCATCTTCAGATGAAGGTTCACTCTCTGCAGTTGAGTTGACAGTGTTCTCAGAGTTTGTCACATTTGCAGAGAGATCATCCAGTTCAGGCTTTGTGTCAAACTGCAGAGGTTCCTCAGATTTTGTTGCCTCTGAACTTTTGAACATACCAAACAGGTCACCGGTGATGGTTTCTGTTGCAATGCTACTCGGAAGGCCAAAGAATGAGTTTTTCTGTTGCTGCTGTTGTGGTTGACGAGATGAAGGTATAAAAAATGTTCCAGGTGAGTTTGAAAAGAATCCACCAACAGGTGATGATTTACTTGGTGCATTTGAGGAAGAGAACATCGACATGAAGCCTGAAAACGGAGTTGGTTCAGGGGTTTTCTGTGACCCTGGTTGTCTTGGAACAGCCATTCTTGGGGATCCTGTTTGTGTTTCCCCCATTCTTAGTGCTCCCATTGATGGTCTTGGAGGGCCAAGTGGTCTAGTCATGCTTTGCCTAGGCTGTTGATATGGTGGAGGGGCAGCTGGTGTTATTGAGGTGCTTACAGGAACTTCATTTGACGATGAAGCTACGGTTAAACTAGATTTCTTTTCATGAGTTTTATTCAGTTCATGTGCAGGTTCTGTAGTGGCTTCAGGTTTTTGCTCAGTTGGTTCCTTTACAGTTACATCAGATGAGAGGTTCAAGTCTCTCTCAGTTAAATGTGCAGTTGTTTGTTCTGAATCTTCAGAAGTAGCCTCTTTAGGTAATGTTTCTATTTCCGTGACCACTGCTTGTTTTCCATCAGCACTCTTCAAACGTTCATTGGATATTTTTTCAGTATCATCAACTGCTGTTTGTTGCCGTGAAACCTGTAAACCATCTTCAGACGATTTTTCAACAGTGGCAACTGAAGGTTGTTCTTCGTCATCATCCTCTGAAGTTTTCTCAGATGAAATTTCATCAACCATAGCTGAAGTTTGTTCTTGACTAGAGACTTTTAACTTCTCTTTGAGAGCTGTAGCTGTATCTATAACTGTTGTATATTCTTCAACAGCAACTTTCAAAACATTTTCAGTTTGTTCCTGCAACTCTGAAATTATTACTCCATCCTGAACAACAGGCTTTAATTGGTCTGCATTAATATTAGTGTTTGTAGATGATTTATTTTTTGTAACATTTTCTAGCATTTGGAAATTGTAGTCCTTTTCTGATGGAGTACTGACAACAGCTATGCCACTTTCATAAGGTGTGCTCTTAATTTCTTCCACATCAGTTCGAGGTTCAGTAATGTTTTGCTCAACCTCTACCACATCTTTTGTGTCTTTATTTGCACTTACAATGTCCAACTGTATCTCATTTGCTTGTTCTGGTGCCATTTTTTTTGATAAACTACTTGCAATGTTTGATGTATCTGCAACAGAGGTTTCAGCCAATGTTGAAGCATTTTGGTGACAAGAAAGGTTTAGTTGGTTTGAGCTTTCTTTATTCGTGTCTATTTGTGGATCGGTTTGTTGAACAGAAATTTCTGTAGCGTTTAAAGTGGTGTCTTTGGCTGAATTGTGAATATTTTGACGTGACTGTTCTACTTGGCCTCCATGTAGCTCTTCCTTTAATGATTTTGTAGGAGAAGGCTCAGATGGTACATTTGTGACAGGTTCAGTATAGTCATCCTTTACTTCTTTTACAAAAACCTCTGAGTCTGTGGATTTCACTTCCTTTGCAGCAATGTCTTCTTTGAAAGAAGCCTTTTTTTCTGGCTTTGTTTTGGTTTCTTCCAAAAACGACACCCCAAACAGTCCAAAACCAATTTTGGATTTGTTAATATCGGAACTTCCTGCAAGGGAAAACACTGAAGACACTTTAAAACCACCATCGGAGTCAGATGGTTTAGAAACAGCAGCTTGTGTTTCTGATGTTCCTTGATCCGGTCCACTGAACATGGAGAACAGCTTCTTCTCTGAGATCTCTGGAGCACTGAGTCTTGGAGGTTTAACCGTTTGTGTAGGTGTAGGTACTCTAGGTCCAGTTTGGGGTTGGGCACCAAAACTGCCAAGCTTGGAAAATAAACCTGGTGTATCCTTAAGTGTTTCAGAATCTGGTAGGATTCCACCAAAAAGAGAAGACCCAGTGGAAGGGCCTTTTGATGTGGGGCCAACACCAGGATGACCCTTGGGACTGGGTGGTTGTTGAAGGGCAGACACACCAAACATGGAAAATAGCCCTTTTCCTGCAGGCTCTTTGAAAGGAGGACTTCTGGGCCTCACACGTCCAGCATTTAAACCCCTTAGACCAGATGGTGGCTGAACACTAGAACCACTAAACATAGAGAATAGACCTTTTCCCTGTCTCTCTTGTGGAGCAGACTGTGGCACTGTGGCTTGGTTTTCAGGTGAAGGAGGAGCATTTGACCCACCAAACACTGATGGCAAACTTGCCCCAGAAGTATCTATGGTAGATGAGCCAGGAAAAATGCCTCCAAGGATTGATAATCCAGTTTGAGAGGAGGTTTGTTGTTGGGTTGTTGTGGAACCACTGAACAGTGAAGATATAATATTTCCAGGTTGCTCAGTCTGTTCAACCTTCGGTGGATCAACTTTGACAGCTGTACTATCTTCCTTAGGGATAGCAATCTCCTCAGTGAGAGGGTTGATGGGAGTGGACTCAGGTCCAGATAGAGATACATCCTTTTCATGTTCATCTTGAATTTGTTGGATGTTGTCAACTGATTCTTTCAAATGTAAAATATTAAGGCTCAGAACTGTTTGAGGTAATGCAGTTTCTGAAGGTTTGTTTTCATCTTTGATTGATGGCTCCTCCAATGATTCAATGCTTTTTGGTGTTTTTTTAACAAATGTTAGGTTTTCATCCTGACAAGCCAATTCACTGAGAGGTTTGATTACTTCAAGTGGTGCTGTGTCTGAAGCTGATATGTTTGTGTCGGCTGAAGTAAGATGAAAATTTGGCTTTTGAGCCACGTAAGTCTCTGACTTTACTTGAACATTTGAGAGGGAAGCACATGTAGCTGGGCTTTTCTCAATCAAGATTTGCTGAGATTCTTGCTTATTTGTGTGTGTCTGATCCGCCATGGTCAGTGGTGTCTCTGGAGAGCAAGTCTTCACCCCATCTACAGATATTTCAGTAGCCTCTTTGATGATATAGATTTCTGTAGCACTATCACCTTTTGATTTATCTGACTTGGCAACCATATCAGGTAAAAAATCACTTTGGTCTGGTGCCATTTCTGCATGAGGAATCATATCTTCAAAAGCAACAACCTCTGCGACTGCAGGTTTGCTATATTGACAAATTTCAACTTCATTTGGCTCTTCTGGGAAACTTGCCGCTGAGACAAAAATGTGAGGCAGTCTAACAAAAGGTTTCAGATCATCCGTTTCATCTTTAGCAAAAGGCATGTCTGGGGAATTAATGCCGATGTAGATTGATCTTGGATGCCTGCTTTTTTCCTGTGCCTCATTGGACGCAGACAGAACCTCACCTAATGTAGTATTGACACTGATGGATTGTGTGGATATAATTATATTAGTCTCATTTGAAACTGGCTGTTGTGATGTGTCTGGTTTATATACAGTTGTTTTGTTTATCACAGTTGATTTGGATGTAGCCTCTGGCAGTGATTGTGAAGTTTGTGTGGCATCATCAACACTTTGGCTTCCTTCATGTAGTTTGCTATCTGGGAGTTTAATTAGGGATGTTTCAGGAATGATCAATTCTCTCTCTGCTATTTTTTTTCCTGCGCAAACATTTATTGTTGCCTGTGGTTTTTGAAATTCTTGAGAAAGCGATGTAGGCTTAAATGCATGCAGTGGCAAATTGTGGGTAGAAGTGTCTGCTGGTAATTCTTTGCAGATTTCATCATTTAAAATCCAACCTTTGGGTTCAGTTTTGAGGGCTAGTTTTGGAGCCAACTGTGTCACGATGGTTGCACATTGAGCTTTAGATAATTCTGATGATAAAGCTAGTTTACTTTGAGGAGTCATTGGTTTGGATTCAGCATTGTCTTGCTCAAATGTTGTTATACAAGATAGAGAACTTGACCCAATGGGACACTGTGTATTTAAAGCAACAGATTCTGTTGTTTTAACCACATGGGTAACAGGGACCACTGTGTATTGCCCAATGGATAGCATTTCTGGTGGAATTTCTCCTGTGCTATGGTTCACAGGTTTAGATAAAATCTTGGCATGATGGGGGACAGGAGTTGATGAATTTGCACTCACAGACTGTGCATTTAAACCACTAAATAATGAAATCAAACCTTTGACAGAAGAGAACCCTGCTGGTGTTGATAGCTCCTGTGGTTCTGGTTTGATGCCCTGATCCTGACTACTCCTTTGCATTGAGGTGGGTTGTGATAAAGGTGCAGGAACTTGTGAAGCGAACTGAACTGAATCCATGCAACTTGAAGGTAAGGTTGGTGGGTGATAATGATGAGCAGGGATGTTCTGTTGACTTAATTTGTCTGGTTTTGAGAGCAGAAGAGGCCCTTTAGCATCATGGACTGCAGCCACAAGACTTTGGCTGTACACAGCCTGAACTACTCCAGATGGCAGAGAAGAATTGATATTCTGCTCATCGTCTGCTTGCTGACTATTTAAATTAACATTCAAAGACAATGTGGTGGTAACAGTCTGATCTCCACTAATTAGGTGCTGAATAGAGCAAGGAACAGATGAATCATTGCTTCTTGTCACTAATCCACCTTCTTCAAATTCCTCATTGCTCCCATTGCTGTCTACAGTAGCCAGCTTGATAAGAACTCTGGGTCTTTGGGTCATGTCATGCTGACCAGTTGTATCGTGTTTATGAAGCTTTAATGTGTTTGGCTGAGAGGTGGCAATTTCCACATCAGGATGATAGAAATGCTGTTGTGGAACTGAAGGTTGCATAGGGAGTTGATGTTTGTTTGGAAGGGTTTGTTCGGGTTTATTTAATTCATCACATGCACCGCTGACTTGATATGCAGTACTAAGTGACAATCGAGTAGACCCAATGTTCTGTAAAGTATTTGGGTCAAAATGCTGAAGAGACTCTATTCTTCTTTCTGTTGGAACCAAATGCAAAAGTGAAGAATTTGCTCGATCAGAATGTATTCCTGGTCCTGTCTGCGTTTCGAACTGCCTTCTGGGTCGGGTGGTTGCTTGCTTGTCAGATGAATAGCTCCTATATGACTGTTGGGTTTGAGAAGGTGGGGAGTCGTTTCTGACCTCCAAGTCAACGTTTGCAGGTGTGTCTTGTTGTTGTTGGTCCTTAAAGTGTTGAGATAAGACACTAGCATGAAAAGTGAGGTCCTTCACAGCTTGATGATCCATTGTTTTTCTGTTTTGAAGATCTACACTTAGGTCAACAATACCCACAGACATTTTATTTTCTAACTGCTTTATGGTTGGCTTTTTTTCAGACAGTTCTTTCCTTACGTTTACATTAGTAAAGTTCATAGGCTGTCCGGCTTTTAGTTCCGTTAGATTTTTTGAAAGACGACTTGTAATTAGACAGTCTTTTGCTGAAAAATCTATGGGCTTATTGTGTTGCTGTGTGTCCTTGAACATTGTGCTCGACCACGAAAACGCCTTCTTAAAGTGAGAAGTAGATATCTGTTGATGAAGGGTCTCAGGTGTGTTGACTCCAGCCATGATTTGTCTTTTTTGTTGACATGCAGATTGATCCACTATGAGTGGTACAGCATCAGAACAATTTCTGGTCACATCTTCTTTGTGTCTGACCAATGGTACAACTTCAGAGGAGAACATAATAGGGTCTGTTTCAGACCTTTTCTGTTTGGAGTTTAGAGACATGTCTAGGGAGTTTCTGATAGAATTGGCAGGTACTGATGATTCTTGACTTTGGACAAACCTTTGGATTGGTTTCTGTGATTCGACCACTCCTGTCTGTTGTCTTTTAGGATGCTCATGGGGGTATTGTGTATCCACAATTAATGGGACACCAACACACTCTTCATGGGAATATGCTAAACTTGATAGCCTTCTTCGAACTAGTGATACTGGATCTGAACTCTGGACCACTGCTTCAGATGTGGATGTCTTTGTTGACATATCTAATGTGTATTTACCAGAGTTTGTTGGAGCTGTACTGGGTGAAGTTGGTTTGAAAATTGACTGAGACACTCCTGAGCATAGCGTAGCTATATTACTGCAAAGTGGATACTGTAAAGCAGGGACAGTGTCTGCCCTTTGAACTTTTTGCACATGGTTCATGTTTGGAGATTGTATTTGGCTTCTTGATTCTGGATGAGTTTGCTCAACTATCAGTGCAACACCAACAGACTCTCTCCTGGCAACTTCTCTTGCACTTGGTTTATTAACAAGTGGAACTGCTTGATCTGTAGTGCACTCATCTTTGGGCACTATTTTTTCCAGATTGGCTTCACCAGACTTGACTGACATATCCAACACATCCGTAGAGGCATGCTCTTTATAAGTAAAAGTCTCATGTGTTTGTTTTGGGACTGATGACTGTGAAGGTAACTGAACTAAGTGCCTAGGCTTGCTCAGCCAAGATTGCCCTTTAATCATAAAATAATTTGACTCACAATTAAGCTGATTATTAAGCATCTTCTGTGTATTAGTGAACAAACTCTTAGAAGGGTCATTCACATTTGGGTCCATTTCTTTTGAGATTGTAGACGATTTAAAAGTAATGTCTTCTGTGGATTTTACTGAGCTATTTAGTTCCTTAACGGATGGGTGATAAATATATTCATCCATATCTTGTCTGCTCTCTTGTGATACTGCTTTATATGTCAAGTCAATAGATTCTTGACAGCTTACACTTTGGTCTGTCTCAACACAAGCCGATGGTTTCCTCTTGGTCAACGACATTGCCTCACAGACAGAATAGTTTGTTGGCACATTAGGTTGCAGCATTTGTTGTGTTGTTTTCTTGACAGAAATATCTAGCAAGGATTTAATTGAGTTTGCTGGTGCACAGATCTTCTGATATTGTTGAGCTTTTTTACTTGACGGGCAGGAAACAATTGTAGATGTCGGCGTCTTCAAGCCATTGGGAATCTGCCATGCAAGACCAATTGTAATTTTTGGTGAACTTTGCTGTTTGGGCAATTGCTGCCTCTGAATATCTACTTGTTTTCTTGATATATGACTCTGTGGGGAGATGTGTTTATGTTTTATCAACTCAGTTGTGGTAATTTGCTTGGCATTTTTATTTAGATTGGAGACTTTACTGGAAGCATGTACAGCTTTAGAACTTGATGGTTCTGCTTTAGTACTGGTGTTACAACTCTTTGGAAATACAACAGATACAGATGTCAGCTTTGCAGAGACATCTTCTGCATCCTCATAAGAGATGCTGAAATTAGTTTGGTTTGTTTGTGCTTCTTTAGATATACTGTTGGAAGATGAAAGGTGATGATTATGGTGTTGGTCAACTACCACACACTGTTTAGTCTTAGATATATATTGTACAGTACTCACACTGGGACAATCAGATTTTGGCCATTCAACTTCCTCTTCCTCAGTTTCTTTAGTAAGATCTACTGCAGTTATAGCCTCACCAGCAAAATCCAGACTGATCTCAGAATCAATCTGCTTTTTTTCTTTGAATCGTTTCAACTTGTACATTGTACAATCAACAACCTCACGTCTCTGTGTATCGTCAACACTGGTTTCAGTCTCTTCTATTTGATTGGCTTTTTTTTTTTTGCCCACTGAGAAAGAAAAATCTAGAACTTTGTGGCATTTTTGAGAGCTACACTGAGGTAAGATTTGATTTCTGTTGTAAAGGGAGGGTCCACTATACTGCACTGAAGTGTTATTCAATACGTTTAATTGTGGTTTGAGTTCTTTCAATAAATCTTGGGGTTGTTTTTGAGACTTAGAGCAAGTTTGAGTTATGGCTGGAGACCTGCTATCTTCGTCACACATCCCTGTGACCATGCTCCTGTTGGCATGAGGTAATACTGTGGATTTATCTGCTTGAGAAAGCTGCCTTGCAAGATGGGGTCTCTGTGAAGACATACAAGGTAGAGTTGAAGTCGTTGTCTCGGCTGAACTAGCTGTAGCTGTATGCACTGAGGGAGCTGGAGAAGTTCTTGTCAAACTGACAGTTGGTAGTGTTGGCAATTTCCTTCTCGACTCTATGTTTTCTGGTATTTTTGAAGTTGATGGAGCTTCTTTGGTCATTATGTTTGAAATATCTGAAAGCTTACTAGACACAGTTGGTGATGTGGTAGATGTTGATTGGAGTGGCTTAGGTTTACTTGTAATAGTGGCGGTCGGTTTTCCAATGATTCTTGAAGGTAAGGAGCTTGCCTTTTGTCTTGATTGGTCTGCATGTGTATCATCAACATGTGCAATCTTGATTTCAGGAATAGGGTATTGTTTGCATGGAAAGCTTTGTCTTGAACAATAAGTAGAAGATGTAAACACATCTTTTAGCTCTTGATTTTTCCAATATGGCCCTCCATGACCTCCCTTTAGAGACCTCAAACTATAATCTGCTGCTTCCATTGGCTCTTCTTGAGGACTATGTGTGTTTTGTATGGATTCCACATTTATCTTTTTAAGCTTACACACACTAAAGTCAATGGGTTGCTCAGCTTGTGAAGATATGGATTCCTGAAACATTTGAGAGAAGCTTTCCAAATTCATGTTCATAATTTTTTCACCTTTTTTAAGGGCAGATGTCAAGTTCGTAGGTGTGTCAGGTTGAAATAAATTGCTCAGCTGATTGTCAGTGGCCCAGAAGCATTTACTGTCATCAGTGAGAGGGATTTTAAAACCACAAAGAGTCATTTTGTCAGCTTTTCTTTGTTTCAGAATATCAACAACATTTTCTGTGATATTTCCTAAAGCTTGCATATTCTCTTCTGTGGCACATGCATAAAGATGCCTTCCTAATTTGTCTGTTAAAAGAGAATAAATGTAGTTTTCATCTGTGTAAACATAATATCCACAGTCCCCTGCTTCAGCTCGCCACCATAATCCTTGTTCTAATAGGGAAAGCCATTGTTGGTACCACTCAGAATCCACAAACAGCAAATCATCATCTGCATCCCCTGCAGAGCTACTTAAATCTAGAGCACCACTACTTAAGTCAACAGGGCCCTTTTTTGTTGCAAGTCTTTTCAAAAACTCAGTGGCTGATTTCAAATCAAAGTTTTCAATTTGTAAGTAACTGTTTCTAGCAACTTTAGCATCCATTTTGCTGAATTCTTGTACACTGCATTCTGCAAGAGAGTGACATCGACTTAATCTTGCCTTTGACTTTTTCATAGAGAGATTTATAGCACAACTTCTTGCTATCCAGGGTTTTCTATCCCTATTAAGTTCATTCAAATGGTCACAGCTGCTCCAAGATTTATTGTTTCTGCAACTCATATCAAACAAAAGAAGATCTTCCCCTGGATCAAAGAAACGGTTTCTGCTTTCAAAAAGCTGCATAGAATCATCCCTCCAAGGATGAGATGGTACACTGAAGCCACTGATATCCATGTCTTTATGATTTAATGATATGTGATTCTCCAATTGAGGACCTATAACTGTGGGTGTTACGTACCCCTGGTAAGTCTGATTGCCAAACTGGACTTGGGTGGCAAGAACTTCAGCTTGGATATAATCATTGAGTTGTTGCCACAGCAAAGCTTCTATCAGACACTGATGGTTATACAACTCTGGTGGAATAACCCCGTGTTCTGTAAAGTTATACAAGAGGTCCTTGTAACCATACTCATTCGCTGTCCCATACAACAGATACTGTATTTCCTCAAGGTAACGCTGCATTGGCGAAGTTATAGGATTTTGTCTAACTTGTGAATGCAGAATAATTTCATGACTATCGACAGTTGCATTACTTGATCTAGAAGCAGTTCTAAGTGTTGCTACACTTGAAGGAAAAGGCTCTCCACTGTGTGGCACTAAACTATCAGCTGTCAAACTTTCTTTGCCATGAGCCAAAAGGTTACGGTCTCTTTTGAAAATGCTAGATAACAAACCATGAGATGAGCCTTCGGTGCTGGTTTTTGGTTCTTGCTTTGCAGGCGAAGATGGCTGCTGTGTTTTTGGTGATGGCTCTTCGGTGACACTAAAAAGACCTGACAGAAAACCACTTTGAGATGGGCCATTTGATTCCCTATCAGTGAATGCTTCTTGAAAGGGTTGCACTTCCACTGGTTTAGTTCTCTGAATCTGTGGTCTGCCCTGGCCTGCACATGGCTGCTGTTGTTGCTGTGCTGTCTGAGGGGTTACCTGATTAACCGATGAAGGTGACTGTTCTGCAGTAGCTGAAATCTTATTTAAGAGGCAAGAGAATAACGCCCCAGTTTGATTTTGCTCTGATTTTACATTTGGTTCTATATTCTGAGGAATTTGACTTGGTCGTTGTTCCTGCGGTACATTGCCACCAGATTTAAGATTATGAACACCTGAAAGCAAGCCTCCAGTTTGACTAGCCTGTTGAGTGGATATTTGTTGTGGGTTTGCCATTTTACTGGGTTGTTCTTGTTGTTGTTGAGGTCCAAACAGACCAGATAAGAGCCCTCCCTGCTGACTGGAAAGTTGTGCAGGTGTACTGGCTTGTTGAGAGCCAGTCTGTGCACCGGGCTGTTGTGGTACACTGTCATTAGATGCTAACCTGTTAAAAAATCCTGACAATAATCCACCAATCTGAGGTTCTGCTGCAGAGGCCGAAGGCTGTGGAGGTATCTGATTTTGCCTCTGCAGCGGTTGTCTGTTACCTTGTTGGGGTTGCTGCTGGTTCGGATGCTGAGGAGCTGGAGTGTTGGAACCTGCTGAGAACAGTCCAGAGAGAAAGCCTCCTTGTTGACTGGGTGGTTGCTGATGTGTCCTTGGTTCTGGCCTTTGTGCATGTTGGTGAGGTGGCTGAATCCCTGCAGACTGTGGCATACCTCTATCTGTAACTTTGTTAAATGATCCACTAAGCATTCCTCCAAGACCATTTGAGGACTGCTGTGGAGATATTTGGTTTTGTTGTGTCAAATATGCTTTCTCATTTTGTGTTTGATTTGTTTGTTTGTCAGATTTGACACCCTGTTGATGGCTTTGTGAGGGCTGGGATGGGGTTGTAGGAGCCGTGTCTTGTCCCCTAAGTCCAAACAGACCAGACAGCAAACCACCTTGAGTGGATGTCTGCAGGGGGGAATGTTCTGTGAATTTTAGCAAGCCACCAAATAATCCACTGGTCTGAGGCGTTGGTGTTAGTATTAGAGGTGTGCGTTCTGCTGCTGGTTGCTGAACTGATGTTTCTGGCGATTGGCCTAGGTCACCCTTGTCAGAAAGAGATTCTTCTGTTGAACCAAACTTAAGTCTTGATAAAAGCCCAGGTGACCGAGCAGAAGGAGCTGAGGAAGAGTTTTGTTCTGGTTCAGCTTTCTTCAAAAATCCTGAAAGGAGTCCTTGTCCTTGAACTGGAGTTTGACCAGATTGGTCTCCTGGTGATGTTGGCTGATTTGTAGAAGCTGAAACAGTAACAGATGCTAACTTCAGAACTCCAGACAGTACTCCTGAATGGTGTGTGGCTGAATTTTGTTGTGTTTGGAGAGAAGCTTGGGAAGATGGTGAAAAGAAGCTAGAGAACAGACCACCCTGACGAGGCTGACTTTCCTCTTCATTGGTTTTCTTGTCAAACAAATCTGTGGGGCCTAGTTTCAATAACCCTGACAGAATTCCTTGAGGCTGTGAGGTTTCTGGTTGTGCTTTTCCTTCCATGACTTTGGAAGGACCTTTGTCTTCAGATGGGACATTTGTTTCTGCTAATGTTTGATCCTGATAAGGTTTATTCTCACTAGAGGTTGAGCTGTTCGATTCATCATGGCATACTTCTTCAGGCTCTGTTTGACCACAAGGTTTGGTTAGAGTTACAGTAGGAGTCATTTGTTTTTTTGCAGGTTCCTTGGCGGGGTCACCTGGAGCAACCTTAAACAGGTTAGAAAACCACCCGGTTCCTGTGTTTTCTTTTGGCATGCTTTCAAGGAGTGTAGCATGGCTTGGATAGGAAGATTTTGCAGGAGTTGGTGATGGGCTATTTGCGATGACATTAGCATCTTCCCCTAATCCTAATTTAAGAATTCCTGACAACACACCCCTATCAGCTGTCGGTAGGATTGTTGTGGAGGCATTTTCTGTAAAAAATGGGATTTTTATTTTGCTACCTGTAGGCTTTGTGTCAGGCTGTGAGGAACTCTCTGGAGGTGCGGTTGATATAAGTGTAGAGAGAGACTTCTTTAAAGGACTGAAGAATCTCATTTCCTTTGAGCTGTCTTCAGGTTTTGCTTCAGATGTTGCAGTTGTTCCTCTCTGCTTTATATCTGGTAGCTCACCAGATGACTCTGTCTCTGGAAGAAGTTCTACAGATCCACTTCCTGTTTCTTGGGAAAGCTCAGTTGATCCACTTCCTGTGTCTGATATAAGATCGGCTGATCCACTTCTAGAATCTGACTTCTCTGTTTGAGAGCCCTGTCGATGAGGACGGGCAGATCCTGGTTGGGAATCTTTATTTGCAGCAGATTCACTGCTTTGCTCCGAGTGCTGAGGTGACAGCTCTGCAGATGAAGGTGTGTTGGAAAAAAGTCTCAAAGGTCTTAGCCTTCCTAAGAAAGATTCAAACCCAGATGTGGACAGATTGCCAGCCTCTGAGCTGACATGTGTCTGATTGGCATCAGCTTGTTGACTGGGTTCACAGGACTGAAAAAACAGAAGAGACTGAAGAGAAAACTTCTCCGTCGTGGGCTCTTGACAGGCAGGCGGCACTATAGCCACCAGGGGAGAAGTACTGCTAGTTTTAGGAATAAATGAAAGCAGCTTTGAAATGCCTGATCCTGGCTGGGGGGAAGCTTGTGAGGTAGGTGGTTCTGTTGCAGAAGCTTCAAAAACATCAGGATTAGCTTTGGGGATCAAGGAGAAGAGTTTTGAAATGGCAGAATCAGAGTGTGATGGTTGAGGGGGGAGGGTTTCACTGGGGACTTCTACCTCCGTGGGACACTTTGATCCAGTTAATGTACTGAATAATGAGCTCTTTGTATGTTTCACACCACTCATGCCTTGCTCAACAGAACTCTCCTCCTTAACGTCAGCTTTTTTACTGTCTTCTTGTTGCAGTAGTTTGGCCTCAGTTGGCAGAGTTGGGAGTTTTCTTCTGGCTGCTTTGGGCATGAATTCACATTTAAGGATCGCCTCCTCTTTTACAGCCAAGTACTGAGACACAGAGTGAACTAAGCTCTGCAGTTCACCCATTGGGTCTATAAACTCATCACTTAGTTCCTCTGGAGCAGACAACAGAGGATCCACTTCATAATCTTGTCCTCCAAAAGGTGACATGCATTTTCCAGGATAGAAGTAGTTTTCATATTCAAAACTAGCATCTCCCTCCGTGAAGGTCAAATCCTCCAGCTCCTCCTCAGATCCAAACGAATACTGTAGCTCATCTGAACCAACAGAGTTGTATTCAATCCTTTTGAACCCTTCAGCCTCCTCTCGAGCAGCTTCTTCATCACAGAAAGCTGCGTAGTTCTCCAGCGTGTCTTCTAAAGCAGTTTTGGCCCACAGCCGGGTCTTGTAAAGTAGACTTTCTGTGTATGTCGGCTGTCGCAGCTGCTTCACTGATGGAATGATGTCAATTTCAGGGGGAGATGCTTCATCCTCAAAGCTGCCAACTTCTCTGTAAACTAATCTTACTTCTCTGCTGCCATAGCCACGCCTCTTCCTTTGTGTCCTGTCATTTGTCTTCAGCATGTCATCTGAGGAAAGTCTGTCACATTCGAGGGTTTGGTAAAACCTGCTTCCTCTAGACTCACAGCTGTCACCGATTCTGTAGATGATGCTTTTATCTTCATCCTCCCACATTTTCTGCTCCGAGTCTAAATAGTCATCCAAGAGACACAAGTCAGGCACTTTATAGCCACTCTCCCAGTCCTCCACACCCATACCCGAGTCAACGGGGATCATTCTAACTCCTCTCTTACTGTTTGAGTTTCTAGATTTGTTAAAAAAAAAAGATGTCATGCAGGAAGCAAAATGATGCAAAGGAAGAAAAAGAAAAGAGGCATTAAACAGGGAATCAAAAACAGATAAACAATTAAAGAGGTCATGTTAGAGGGCAAATATGTAGAAAAGTGTGAAAGAACAAATTAATTTGTTTAACAATATGTCAAATGTTGTAATTGATTTCTTTTCTACAAGTGGTACTTTGTCCAAAACCAATCATGTGAATGTATTACATAAAAGAAAACTTAAAAAAATATTTTTACAACATTGTGACAAACTAACAGCTTGTATTCCAGTATTTCTCTTCTAATTTGGTAAAAGATGATTAAATGCAAATGAATAAATCCAAAAGTTCACAGATTAATCTAACATTCTGCACATTCTTGTAAGCCTTTATCTGGATGGGTTTATATTTACCTGCCTGGTTTCACTCTATCGTCTAGGTCATAGCCTTGAGCTGAGTCAGACATCCTGGACATGGTGTGGTGTTGGACTCTGCGTGTGATGGGGTACTGATGGACAGACGAGTTGGTCTGGGAGGTGTTGTGGAACCGTGGGGGTTTGTTGCCAGTTTCACTGCGGTAATCACTGTCCCAGTCATCCACAGCACTGTCATGGTCATCGTAAGCTGGGCCCATAACAATACAGATTGTTACAACATTTTTATGACACTTCTATCAATTTTCAGCAGACAGTAACTAAAGGAAGGCTTGTCTCCCGTTGTTAGTCATGCCAGAGTCTTGAACTGAGACCACCTTATGATGAGAAGGGACAAAGTTACAGCCATTTTGGTCCAATCTAGAAAGTAATGCTATGCTCAGAACCATGATTTGTTAGCACTAATAGCATGTGATGATAACCATACCCAAGTTCAGCTCAACATCTCTAAAACTGAGTTGTAGCCATTTATATGTTGCCTAAGCTCAGTTGGCTGTGGCAGCCATTTTTGGTTGGACTGAGACCAAGAGTTAGTCAAGTGTGTACAATCCGGATTCCAAAAAAAAATTGGGATACTAAACACATTGTGAATAAAAACTGAATGCAATGATGTGGAGGTGCCAACATCTAATATTTTATTCAGAATAGAACACAAATCAC
>JARVGS010001646.1:0-32958 GCA_031762315.1 Hypsolebias antenori | reverse complement strand
TGCCGTGGAGACAGACCGATCAAGCTGAAGACAAACTTAAACCTGCATGCAGACAAGACAACTTTAAACTCCCATACCGACAGAGGAGAGAACAGAAACCAGAAACAACAAGCGGTGTGCAGAGTTATACTGAAATCTAATGACCTAACAGGCATGAATCGTGACAGTTCTCTACGCCTCGCGCCATGAATTTGACGTGCATCGCCGCCTGCATCATCTGATGGGTTATACTCTGCATCTGAGCGTACCACATTTGGTAACCGGCCATCACGGAAAATTTGACGTTGGTGTCTCGCATGGCGGCCTCCGTGTTTCGCATGATGGCGTCGCGGAGCAGCGCGAAGTTGCTGTTTACCATTTTGGTGTTTCTGCGCATGCTGCGCTCTTGTTCGTCTATTCGCCCGTTCACCGTCGCGATTTTCACATCCAGCTTTTTGCTGACTTCCACGAGTTTTTTACCCACGGTCACGTAGCTGTTCTGCAACGCGTCCATTTGCGTCTCGAGTTTATCGATTCTCGTCGACAGGTGATAGGCGTACCCCAGCGCGGCACTGCTCATTATAAGACCCACGAGACGTTTTCGCCTGTGGGGTTGCGGTTTATCTAATCCGAGAAAGGGTGCGCTATCCGGCAACGCGTACATGGTGGCTTTTTTCTCCTGTACCGCGAGTTCCCTGAGACCGTCGCTCATGATGTCGCCGGCCCTGCGCGCGTCGTTCATGATTTCGTGCGCCGAGTTACACAGACGCCCGTAGTCCCGTCTACAGGCGTGATCGCCGCCGCATATGGATATGAGGCAAGGCTGAAGCGCGCTGACGTCGTAGTTCACGCACCGAACGTTGAGATTTATATAGTCCACGCCGGGTGTAAAGTTGGATACGAAAAATAGAGTTTCGGCCGGTTTCACGATAAAGTCTTGTTCGTGCTCCACGGTGGGCTTGTCTATCACGTAACCGTCGTCCAGGACGACAACGTTCATATTGAGCTCCGCTTCGCCGGTGTTATACGTTTCACAGACCTTGCTCGCGACGGGGACGTATTCCACTATATTTGTCGCGTCGAGGATGCCTATCATGTAGTGAGACGGGTCGGAGGTGGGTATCATGGTGTTGATATTTATCGCGACCTGTGGAGCTCTTTCGGATCCGACCGCCGTTCGACTCGGGGGGCCGGGGGTGCACGACTCCAGCTTGTACAGGTCGGCGGCGTAAATCGTTTCGTAGCTGGTGCAGTGTAGTTCCCTGTACGACACTTTGAACAGACCCAACGCTCCGTGCACGGCTATCAGACCGGGACACACGACGCGGGTGCTCAACCCGACGGTGTACTGTGGATGTAGACTGTTTTTCGAACCCGACGCTGGGTCTTTGTACGTTTCGGGCGTCGAGACGTGCATGGCGTCGAGTTGCGCTACGGCGGCCACCGCCCATCTTGTTCTGTGTCGCACGGAGGAATCGAAGGTCGGACCCGTGGGGGTTTGTTGTTTTTTCCAATCGCGGAGCCTATGTATGGCCGACGTTATGCCAAGAAGAGCCGGGGTGTTGCTTCTGATCCCGCGCTTGAAATCCGAGTCCACCGGCGATACGACGAACTGGTTCACGCCAAAGGCGGTGGTCATCAGTTCGGGGAATCGCTTGAGCGTTTCAAACGAAGTGGACGAAACGTTAATCGAGACCTTGACGTCTCTGCCCCACATGGTCGCGCTAGATCCCGAGCAACATTTCGTTCTTATGTTCTCCTCGCACTTAAGCATGGTGTTCGATTCCAATTCGGCCAGGGGCAGCTCGGCAACCATCGAACCCGGGGTAGATGAGCGCCCCCTATCTAGTTCCAGCGATTTTACGGCTATGCCGCCGGTCAGGGCGAGCGTAAAGATGAATTTGTTCGCGGGAACGCATCTCCTGATCGTGGTCGACACGTACGACAGAATCCCGTCTTTACCGGAATCCGTACACCACATATTCTGACAATGGCCGCCGCGCGTCATGTCCGCTAGCCCTCTCGGTGACACGAACGCGTGTATCACACGCAACATCTCTTTGTAATCCGCACATTCGAACTCGGTCGGTGAGCGGGGGAGCCGCAGCAAGATTTTCCGGACCCCGAACGAGCGAAGTTCGGACCCGAGCGTCGAGACGACGGTTCTCGTGAGAACGTTCGTACGCACGCTTTCGCAGGCGGCTTCGCGGGACCATACGCTCGCGTCTAACAATATCGCGTTGGAGTACGTGGACAGCATGACGTTTGCGATCGCGCGGGCCAGGACTCGCATCCCGGTCGACACGTCTCGCTCCGCGGGAACCGTCTTCAACAGACATCGGCTCAGGTTCATCCGCAGTATGACGGGTGCGAGCTCGCTTAGTTTGTGAAACAATTTCACGTCCGCGTCGATTGAGACGCGTTCGTCGTGAACCGTCGCCTCGACCGGGATGATAAGGGCGTCGCATGCCGACGGGGCGAGGAAGGTGTTGATTTCCTCCAACTCGGGTCTGAGTGCCCACTCTCGAGTCTGCGACTCTTCGCGGCTCGAAAGCTCGCATATGGCGATGGGCGCCGACGCCTCGTCGTCTACGTTCGTGATACCGACGTTTCGTTTCGTGTCCGAGCCGTTTACGCAAAAGCGGTTCCCTTCGGATTCGAAACAAAAATCGCCGAGTTGCGCGTAGCACGACCCCAGCGACTCTGAGTCGCCCAAGCCTATGTAGGAGAGAATGCACGCGTACGGTGAGTTGCGTATCGTGAGCACTTCGTCGGAAGTCGGCCAGCGTCTCGCGGTGCGATTTGCGTACATCGTGCGTCGCAATAGCCTGTACGTTGCGCATTGGGGATCTGCGCCGCAATCGACCTCGGGATTCGAACCGAAGTATTACGCTTTGTTCTTATCGGACGCGTGCAACATTATAGACAGCTTGTTCATCGGAATCGTATACACCACGTGTTCGGAACACGCAAACCCGCCCGGCACAGATACGCAGGAGTTCCCGTCGAGGTTGTACACGTACGCGCCTAGCATATACCCGCCTCGCTCGCTCAGCTTGTGGATCGTGTTCGCGAGCGGTCGCCAGATGGCCGTTATTTCTCCGATGCAATAGTGCGTGCACGTTTCGTTCGCCGGGTTGCTCGCGTCCGTGTTCAAGGTAAAGCTCGTCCGGCTTGTGCCGGCGCACCAGTGCTCGTCGCAACGTTGGACCGTGATCCAAACGAACGGCGCAAAACCGTAAGGTTCACGGCGTAATACGGCTGCGCCGTTGCAAGCGAGCGTCACCGAAGCGAGTATCAACAAAGTCAACATCGTCCGTCGATGCTCGGGGCGATCATATGATTTTTTTTTAACTGGAGGGCGGATGATAGTTAATGCGCGGATATCTTCAGAGTAAAGGTGAGGAGGATGTTTTTTCGTCCGTGGCTTTGTGTTTTAGTAGCGTTTGACACGTGGCGGCGAGACCTATGAATTGTTTCACTGCGTCATTGTGCACCCTCGCGTGGTCATGATCGGTTATAAAAAGAACGCGTCCCCTATCTGTCGTGACGCGGTTCATTATTTGCGCCGAGGACGCGCTCGCCAAAGCGTACACCTGTCCTATGAGATCGACCGCCATGTTTTGTAGGACGCCCACGACGTTCTCCTCGCCTTTCGCAGCGTGCGCCATGTGTACGTTGACCTGCGCGGCGGTAAACTCGTGACCGTGTTCGGCTAGATACTCGCGCACCTCGCCGGGTTTCAACGCCGTTAGCGCGTCTAGTGTATTTCTGTCCAGATTCTTACACAACGAGCAGCGATCGTCGGTGCATTGTACGTCCGCGACGTCGGTCAGTTGCGCAGAATTCAACTGCGTGTACAACATGGGGTACTGCTTCTGCATGAACCGCACGCCGACGTCCTCTCGCTCGACTCGGTCGTAAACGTCGCGCGCCGCCGGCTCGGGGTATTCGTCGAAAACGTCGCTTTCGGCCAGCGCGCGCGAATACCCCTCGCCTCGAGACCGCCTTGCCTCGTGAGACATGTCGCTACTAACCGGTCGTGTCTGGAAGATCGCGCGTGCGATCTCCGATTTTTTTTGTTATGTTGGCGCTCGAGAACGAGCCGCGGTCTGACGCGTGGAATAC
This sequence comes from Hypsolebias antenori, assembly GCA_031762315.1. Classification (NCBI taxonomy): domain Eukaryota; kingdom Metazoa; phylum Chordata; class Actinopteri; order Cyprinodontiformes; family Rivulidae; genus Hypsolebias; species Hypsolebias antenori. The sequence continues at coordinate 28,851 of JARVGS010001646.1, read as the reverse complement.
TTGTGGAGGCGTCTGTTCGCCGCCGACGTACGCCGCCGCTCTAGCCGACGTGAAAGCCGGAGTCGTCGGCGTGATCGAAGGGGAAGCCGTTACGCTGTCGGGCGGACTGTTATTGGCCTGTTGCTCGTCAGTCGAGTGTAACTCGTACTGTTTACAGAGAACGAGCGCGGATCGCGTTATCGCGATCGTGAACAGCGAACACTGCGAGCGTTGTAAACGCGCCGGCGCGGACGAATCGTTGAAAGTAAATAGCGTGCGATTCGGAAACGGTTCGTGTTTTCGGGAAATATTTAACATACCCCTGTCGAGAGCGGATAAATTAGCCGGGTTGCTGACCGAGCTGACACGAACGGCGGACGCCAGCGTCGATAGGGGGGTGCTGCAGGTGACGGTGACGGCCCCGTTTTGTACCGTGTCCAATATAACGCATTTGTCGCACAAGGTGCTGCGCGACCTCCTGGCGTTCGACGCTGACTTTTTGTGGGGGGATAACCTTATATTCAACGCGACGGCGTGATGGATAGACCCGCGACACCGCGTATGCTGGCGAGCGCCAACGTGGGTCCGCTGTTTAGTCTAATAGACGGTCTCGCGTACGTAAAGGCTACGGAGGTCGACACGCGTCGACTCGTCGTGAATCCCGACCAAGGGCTGTTTGTGAAATTCGCGGACCGGGACGAATATGCGACGAGGCCGGTCGGTTTCGACTGTCGGCTCTTTGTGCCGGTGTTCTGTTCCGAGTGTTAAGGCACGACGGAGGCTGACTATGAGGCGGCGTTGACGGAGTTGCGAAACTCACAAAGCGCATTTCTCGTGGGAATGTGCTGCGTCTACGGGTCTTGCGCGAGCGACACGTATCCCGAGTCCCGCGAGGTGTTCAGAGTGGACGCCGAATTGGCGTTTTCGGGCGCCTGCCACCCCCAACCCGGTAACGCGTTGTTTATGCATAAACCGGATAAAAACGTAGGCCACGTTCAGTGTTATTGGCACGTGCACAGTCGATCGAGCAAAAAAAACCACCTGTACACTTGCGTAGCCGTAAGCGATACACGCTACGCGGAAGGCGTGGTGTCGGCCGATATCAACAAGGGCCTGAGTTTGGGTATGGTGGGGGAACCCGACGTGGGTCTCCTAACGAAAGAGTGTAGGCTGGTTACGGTCCCCGCGCGGCCGGGCTGTTTCTGCCAACGCGTTACTGCGGCGGAATGTGAGTAGACGATGAAAAAAATGGGGTTTTCCTCAATCAAGAACGCAACGTTGAACACAGGGCTACAAAGTGACGCTGATACCGCGGAGCGCGACGACGACGAAGGCGCCGCCGTCGACCCTTTGTCGGAACTGGTCAAGTCGCTCAAGACGATGATACGCGACCAAGCTACAGAAGTGACGCTGCTCAAGGACGTGTTGGACGCGCTTAAAATACAAAACGGCTTGTTTACGCGACTCGTGGCGAACCCCAACGACGACGAGGTCAGGTTTACCTTGGAGGGCGCGAAAGACTTCACTAAGCGAACGGGCGTTAAAACGCAACTGAGCGCCGGGATTGAATCTACTGACGAAACCGCCTCCGACGCGTCCCGGTCCACGCAACGCGACGACCGCGACGCGCGTGACCCCTGCGAGACAACACCGATGGCCCTAAATCAACAACACGTAGAGGAGCTGGTCAAGTTTATGCAACAACAACAACAACAACAACAACAACAACCGCTGCAGCTGATGTCTATGATGCAACAATTATTGGCCGAGCCTAAAACGAGAGATGTCGCGCGCGACGCGTACGGATTGCCAACCGTGCACCACCACCAACAGTTCGATCCGTCGCGGTTGAGCAAAGAGCAACGGCGACAGATCGCGATCGAGTATAATCGCGAAGAAGACGAACGCCGCGCGGCGACTCAAAAACACTACGATGACATGTTAGAGTCGCTCAAAAGCAGCATCAAGGACGCGATCGCGGAGCAGCACGCGCAGCACCTCGACAGACTAACTCAATACGAACAAAAAACTCGACCGCGGGACGCGTTGATGGACGTGGCCAGAGAAACCCCGTATAAACGACCGGCAAAGCGAACCGCGGACGAGCCGACGGAGACGGACGTGCGTACTTTGATGATGGAATTGCGAGAGCTTACGCGGAACGCCCTGTCGACTAAACAAAACCAGAGCGATAACGAGGTCTGCGATGCAAACAAGCTGGAGAACACGGCGCAAACGGAGGAGCCGACGCGAATTCAGGCGGGTCTGAGTAGCGTGAGTCGCGCACATGGCGACCGCTCTAATAAAGTGGAGGACTTTATATCGGCCATTGTCGGTCAGGTCGTGTAACCGACCTAAACGATAAACGAAAATAAATATACTAATGGTAAAACACAATCGTGGGTCTCTGATTTTTTTATAAATGTTCCGCATGAGTTCCACGACATGTATTCGCTGAATACGTCGTTGCGCCGGGATAAACTGTCGTGTAACAAACGCAACGGTGTAATTCACCGTGTACCGCATGCGGCCGGTATAGTATCGCACATACACACGCGCTCTGGTTGCGAAGACAACTTATGCCTGGCTCCGCTCAGCTTTAGACACATACGCTCCAACCTGTTACCCGGCGAACTGTGTACCCGGCTACGCGTGGGGGACGTATGCATCGCTTTCTTGCCCGTGTTATGTAACGCGCCCGAATTCGAGGGCGTCGTGGACTTGTACAACAGCAACGTGGCCAACAGCTGCGCGCTGAAAGCGAGACGTCTCGTCGGCGCGTACGCCGGAACCAACGAGAAGAACATAAGTTGTATACCCGTACAAATCCTGGTATCGGAATGGAACAAGTCTTTAGATCGATACAGAGACGCGACGCGGTGCCAGGACAAGCATGCGACCGGTAGGCCGTACGCCGAACGTAGTAGGCGCGTCTGCGATGCCGTGACAGACTTGGCGTACAGAGACATACCCGTGAAGAGCGACCATCTGTGGTTTGCGATACACACCGTCGCAAACAGCCCATCGCTAGTCAAAGAGCTGTTCCAGCTGGTCGGCTCGATCGCGTCCGTACACGACGACGTTTGTTTCACCGGGACCGTTCAGGGCACGACGGTAGATCGCGACGCCGACGTTCGTGCCAACATCAGACTGTACTTGGTCGCCAAACCGGCGGCCGCGAGAGCGGGCGAGACCACGTTGTTGCCCGAACATAGCGGCGTGCGGCTTTCGTTGGTGTGGACGTCGAGCGAAGACGAGTTGTTCGATCATCTCAGGAACGTCCGCGGATGCTATTACGTGCTGTTGGGCACGGAATACGGAAATAATTTCGTGTGCGCCAACGTGTGCGACTGGCGATATTTTAATCACGCCGCGTTCGGTAACATGCACGCGTACGCGACCAATCCTTTGAGTCTAGCGTATCGACACCTGCCTCGGGACAATTGAGTACTAGCAACACGGCCTCCGCGACCATTCGTATTTTCCGCGTTGTATGTGTGTTTGTCTCTCGCGTCTCCTCTTTCTTGCGCATCTCGTCGTTCCGTACGCGGCGTGCGCTTGGAGATGTTGCCGATCAAAACCATTCCGGATTCGGACCTGATCGTGTGCTCCTCGTTTGGAAAGCCTATGTCCACGAGCAATATACATCCGTTATATCTGCCTCCGGTAGTGTGTTGGTTGAACGAGGCATACAGAGAAACGCTGCAGATAAAGGCAGCCCTGTCTACGATGCTCAAAGTGATATCGGGCTGTTTGCTCGTGTTTGTGATGACGCTTCATGTGCGCCTGCTGCTACGAACCGAACCGTTGGGGCCGGCGGGAGCCGTGTGGTGTTCCGGCGTACTCTTGGGTCTAGTTTGCGGCGCGGTCGGCGCCGCGCTGAGCTCGAACAAACGAGACGAACGCGGCGACATCGATCTACTTGCGCGGCCGGCAACGCGCGTAAATCTGCGCGTCCGTTCGTGTGTACTCGTGTATACCGTGACGGTGTTTGCGCTTTCGTTTATCTACGAGGACCTCTGCGATTCGTCGCGTCCACCCTCGTACCTTTGTGGGCAACAGCCTTTTCCTCGAGAGACGGTATGGTGGACGTTTATCGCGGGAATTTGGATAACGGCGGTGGGTACGATGCGATTGTGCTGCGCCCGATAAAACCCGGGACGCAGATATACGTTGGTTCGCTGTCGGTGCTGGGTGGCTGTTACGCGTTCTTATATCACTGGCTTACGTGCAAAGCGCCGGCCTGGTTCGCGGGTTACGTGTTCTTCTCATTCTTGGCCGGTTTATATTCTGTGTGCTCGCACGTACGAATCGCTGTCGGGACAATAACGGACAGCGTACGAGACGTGCAATACTCTACGTTGGCGACGACCGCGGGCGGAGAAGAGCTCTCGTTATCACGCGAAAGGCGGCTGCGTTGCGAGCAAAGCGAAGAGAACCGCGGATCTGCGGAGGACAGACGTGTTTTTCCTAACACAGGCGGGACACGAAAACGGACTATCTTTCTGGTGTTTACTAACGGTGTTCCTATTAACATACAACTCGCTCCATCTGATCGCGGCACCGTGGGACAGCGCTTTACCGCTCCTGTTCAGCGCACCGGCCCTCGTATCGTATTTTGGGATTTTCAGATGCGCTTACATACTCGCGTCACGCTAGCGTTGCCACCGACGCAGAATGGAACGTGTGTGACGCGCGATAAATGGTTATCGACGCAAACGAGTCACAAGGCGTGTATAAGTTCGCTTGCCGCACTTTCGTCGCGTGTGTCGTATGCTTGTTGGTGTGCATAAACTTTGTCCTGTGTTGTATACGTCTGTACGCGTTACACTCGTATTAAGCCGCGGCCACCGCCGTCCGCGCGGAAGATAAAGGGATTAGGTTCGTACGCGAAATGGAACGTTGGGGCGCGGTCAAGACCAACACTCGCCAGGACCCGTTCGCCGGCGACTGGTGGATACCCGAGTTTGTCAAGGTCGGTCGATCTGACGGCAGCGCCTCTGGCGCGGAAACGCCGTGGTGGATGCAACAAAGGAACCGCCAACGGCCGACTACGGCCGAACCGAGCAGCGAGGAAAGCAACAAGAGCACGCTCGTTACAGCGAGCGTGCACGAAGGATCCAACGCACCAAAAAACACGGCGGCGCCCCTGTCGGCGCTGGATAAACCCGACGTGCTACTGTCCAAGAAAAAGAAAAAACACAAAGATAAAAATCATACGTTGGGTACAAAAGTAAAGCTCAAGCCCGTAACTCATACAAACTTTTACGGTCTCAGCAACACGAACACACACGCTGCTGTACAGTATTGTCTCGACGGGGGTGATGTTTTTACTCAATAAACGACACGTGTACACAGTTGGATGCTTGTATTTCTTTTCTTTATTTTCAACAAGTCTTTACATAGGTCAATGAAGCCACCTGCTTACGTTGAGCTGGGCGACAAATCGGTCACCCGTGTGCACGGGATCCGTGGTGTAGCCGTTGCACGATCTGGTTACTTGGCCGTTGGCAAAGCCCTGCGTGCTCTCCATTATACAATATGCGTGCGAGAGTACATTCCGTAGAAACGTGTACACGCGGGCGTCGGTGAGCACCGCACTAAACACGTTGTGGTCGTACGCGTCGTCGTCGACGAGCGAGGCGGCCGATCGCAACGTGGCGTCGTCGATGGCGTGATGCTCACCGCCGTTGGCCACCAACGCCATTATCGAGTACAAGTTTTCGGGGGTGTGAGGTGAAATCCAGTCGTATATGTTATAACGCCCCTCCTCTTGGATGTCTCGTATCGCTTGATCCAAACAATCGCGTCCTTTCAGCGGTTTTGTGGCCAGTAAACCGCCCCATATGCTCCGGTTGACACCTATGTCGTTACCTCCATCGACGACGACGGCGCGTTGTGCGCTCACGTCCGATCGCGTCGGCAGACGAACCGCGAACCGGTCGCCCTGTCTCAGGGCTTCGCAGCCGGTGTTTATCAGCTCGACTTCGTACAGCGCGGGCGAATTGAGAAACGGTCTATTTATTATAGCGCTGTTCACGGCGGAGACGCCGACGTCTTTCAGGGTGCCGATATATTCCCTCGTTAAGCTGTGCAAAGTAGGCACGTACGAGTCGTAATCCTTGACGAAATGAAACAGTCCGCCGGGTAGATTGCTGGCGGCCGGGTTGTATTTGTAACAGCCGTACGGAGCTTCCGTCTGCTCGTCGGTCGCGTGGTCCGTCAGTCCCAGCGTGTACGTTCTTATAGGTCTGTATATTCGCGTGGACGACATTGTCTCGAGAATATGAACCTTTCGGCGACGGTGGGGTCGGCGACGACCGGCGGCCAAGTCGTGTTCGGTCGCGTCAAGACCAGCGCCACGGCGTTGAGTAGTTCTAGCGTACCGTTAGTACTCACGTCGCGGCCGAGCGTCCGCGCAACCAGCGTGTTAAGGTGATCGTCGGCTATGGCGCCGCACGTGCGCGCGTACCACGGGCACCAGCGAGCGAGAAAGTACGTAGACAAATCTTCGGAAAGAGCGGCTTCGGGCGGCCGTTCCAGTGAATGAAACGCCGCTGGATCTTGCGCGTCGACAAACGGAACTCGACGCAGGCGTTGCGTCGCGACGTTGGCAAACAGAAGCTCCTCCAAAGGAAGCCGGTTCCAGATCGTCTTGTTCATTGAGCCGAGCCGGCGTAGCACAGCTCAACACGTTTTCTGTACTCGACCAGCCCGTCGTCGTATATGGGCACGCGGCCCACGTTGTTTGCGAACTGACTGTTTGTGAGCTCCAAGTTATCGCGTCGTGTGACGCGCGACAACGCCACGTAGACGGAGGGTTTTATGGGCGAGAGGTGGAAATGTCTGGGCGGATGATACAGAATGGAACCGTGGACGGTCGAACCCTGGCAGTCGTACGTGTTCATCGCGAGCAAACACGCCAGGGGGTGCGTGGTGACGGTCCAATTGTCGCACGTCCACGTCGACGGTCCGACTCGGTACAGCGTTCCGCTTTGACTGCCGCGCACGATGAACACGTTGTGATCTCGTTCTCGTTTTATGGCTTGCACGGTACCTTCCACGTCACGAGCGTCCACGCGCCTGTTTTTCGCGGGCGGCGCGTCGTCGCGTTGACGAACGGATTGGCACTCGACCTGGAGGCCGTTGTGCGTCATGGACCATATCGATCTTACTTTGCAACCGACCCACAGTTTCTCCATCGCCAGGTAGTCTCGAGGCTTCGCTTTGACTCCTTCTTTGTACGGGGGCGCGACGAAGAGTTTCGGAAACGTCTGGGCGGCTTGTTTGAGAACGCCGTGAAACACCGCGAGTCCGTTGTCGGACCACTGGTTGCGAACGACGCTGAGAAACTTGTCTCCCGTCGGCGCCGAGTTGCCCACCTTATTCATGTACGCAACGGTGTAGTCTCGCTGCAGTTTGTCTTGGTGAAATATGCGGAGTTTCTCGGGTTCGTACGCCGGGTCCAAAACGTCCCGTTCTTGTACCGTCACGCGGCTCTGGAAAACGCGCCGGGCTTCTTCGGTGACGGTGTTGTACTGCAAATACGTAACGGCTTCGTCGTATCCCGGGTCGCCGAATTGCCGTCTGTTCACGAGTAACGGCGTGGCGTACGCCAGCATCTTTTCGAAGCGGCTCGTTTGCCAAACTCGTTCGTGCTGTCCTACGGGCTGAAGCTGCGACACGCTGCCCGCAAATACGATCAAGGGTCCTCTGGACTCGCCGTAAAACATGTGTACGCACGACAACACGCGATCCAGGAGCGTCATGTTCAACAGGCCGTATTCGTCCACGATCAACACGTTGGCGCCCACAAACGGAGGCCACTCGTCGCCGTCGGCCAGATTTTTAGACGCGCGTAAACGATAAAAGAGCTTGCTGCACACCGCGCACGACTCGGTTTTGAGACTCGTACACGCGTGTTGCGAGTCCAGCCGCCCTCCGCGACGTACCATTTCGGTGTCGCACAGCGCTCTGTACTGCGCTAGCGCGCTTCCGTACGTCCGTCGATAGCGCGCGCAGAACTCAGTCAGCGGCAGGTTGTCGGCCAGGAGGTCTTTCTTGAAACCCATGGCTTTGTGAAGCGTGCACACCGCGTCGAGCGAGGACGACGATTAGATCAGGGCGGCCGCCGCTTTGTTTGTAGTGGCGCACACGAGCGTGCTGACGTCCATGATCTTGAGTTTATCGACCAACATGGCCAGCGCAAATGACTTGCCACAACCCGCGTCACCGCTGAGCAGCGTCATTTTCATAGCGTCGCCTCGTGTCGCGTGTAATCGCACGGTTTGTTTCACCCACTGTCGTTGACAGTACGCGGACATGGCCAACATGGCCATGGTCCGGCGGCATTCTTGCGCCGTCCCATGCGGGCTTGTAATTTGCGACGTTGACATCTGCGTCGCGACGGAGGCTTGCCCCTATCCCGTTTACAACCGCCTTTTGCCGCGCACGAATCGGCTATCGATCGCGCTAGTACGGACTTGTCTTATAGCGATAGTGCGCCGAGTCCGAATTGAACGTCACGCGCTTATGTAGCCGGTCGTCAGGGGCGGGTTTCTTATACGCGGAATAATACTGCTCTTGTGCGGTTTGCTGTAGCGGTTTCTGCCCGGTCGTCGTCGGGTTGCGTTGCTGCCTTAGGCGAATGAAACTGGAGAGCGCGTTGTCCAACGGATCGAGCTCAGCTCGTCGCGTTCGCGGGAAGTCTTTTGTCTTGTCGGTTTGCGCGGGCGGGGGCACCGGTAGACTTTCGAGTACGGATCGTAACGCTCTGCTGCGCAGCTGGGCCGTGTCGAGATCGCTGCGCGTCTCTTGTTGCGAGTCCTGTAAGCCGGCCGTGACCGGCACGTGTACGTGCCGCTGCTCCAGGTAGACCTTATAGGCGTATTCGCGTACCGCCGTAAACTCCTCATGCGCGCTAACCACGGTTTCTCTAAATAGGGACACGTACGCGCTGTACATGAGCTTGTTTGTGTTCAGCGCGAGCGTGGTCACGCCGCACTTGCCCGCGCTCAATAACAGTGACTGATGGGTGGCGATGATCTCTATCATCGGCGCGTGCGCCCCGTATTCGAACAAGAGCCAAGCTAACATCTCGGTGTCTATCCTGTGCCCCGCTCCGTGTTCTTTGTAAAGACAGAAATGTCTCTTGTACCACGCGTAGTCTAGGCTCGCGAGAAGTATATGCGCGTTTTCAAGTAACACCGTAAAACTCGTGGCCGGCTTGGTGCCGACTCGCACTTCGAACAGCTTGTGTAAAACGCGCGAAGGCGTAACGGTCTCGCCCGGTCTGAACATGTGGTCTTCGGGTAACATCACGGCTAAAAAACACTTGCCCACCCACGCCAACCTGTAGCTTTCAGCGTCGTCGGGTCGCGGTGTATCTTGCTGTGCCGTATCCCGCGGTGGTTCTGAGAGAAGCCGGTCTTGCTCTCGCAGAGCCCGATCTAGCGATTCTCTCGTGTCTCGTTACTCGTTCTTGCACATACTCAACTCGCGCTTAATTCGCTCGCACGCCTCTTTTTTGCATTCTCCGTTGCAGCCGCCCGGGGGTTTGATCACAACCGGTCCTTGTTGACGCGGTTTCTGGGTTTCAGCGTCCGGCCTTGTATCATCTAAGTTCGTCGCGGGCGGCTTTTTGTCGCGTATCAGATTCTTAAGACGTATTACTTCTTGTTTTAGTTCCCTGATGATATTATTGTGTTTTTCGGTCTCGCTACAGGTTGCCGTTATCGTGCGGGTACGCAGTTGTTTACTCATATTGTTGTTTTTCCCCTTGATTTATAATTTGCGTAGCCGGCCAAGGGTCTATATACACGAAGCGCTCTGCAAACAAGGCTGATTAATGTATCACATGTAAGAAAACAAAACAGTGAGACGCGTCTCGCACATGACAAAAACTTTATTGTTTGTATCACACATAAGGAACAGAACAGTCAGACGCGTTTAGCACACGACCAACGATCTCATAAAACGACAGTTTCACGTAAGATGACAATTTAAAAAAAAAAAACACTGGCTACTCGTCGGAATAATATCTCGATCCGTACATTGGATTCTGCAGCGTCCATAACTTGTACGCGTATTCCATGCTGTTGATATACTTGCTCGTCACCTCCGATGTCCACGAACCGTCGATCTTACGCTGAGACAGTCCAGCGATGCGCGCCAGTTTGACGGCGTGCTCGTGGATCGTCGTTGGTGTCGCGCATCCGGCTTCCCACATCTCGACGAGCCCCACGCACCATGGACCGAACTCACGATGAGCGATCGTTTTGGTCAGAATCCTGTTGCCCCCTAAACCCGGAAACGTAAATGTGTAGTCCGTGCCCGTTAGAATCATAAACATCAATTTAATGTTGCATTTTTTACCGTCGCTCAAGAGGCCGCGTTTCTTAGAGAGGTAAAAATACGGCCCCGCGTTACACAAAGCGAGGTATCTACCGTACGTGCCTTCGCGCAGCGAGTTGCTCTCGTATAATTTGTTGACGGCACGGTAGCGGGACAACAAGTCTTTATAGGTGATTTTCGATCGCCTCGTATCGCACTCCTCATCGTCTTCGTCGTTGGCACGTTCGGCGACGTGGTCGTGGGTTTTATCGCGTCCTTCCTCGGCTCGTGCGTCCGTTCGCGGACGCTTGCTGTCAGGCGGCGAATCGTCGTCGCTCTCGCACGGGACGCGGTTCGGGTCGACTTTGCACATTGCGGCTTTACATCTGCGTTGTCTGTGTTCGCGAGACGCGTCCAGGATCGCCGCCGCCGCCTCGTCGGCCGGACGCGCGACGGCGAATATCGCGTTAAACAAACGGCTCTCTCGAGCCCTCTCGTCGCCGTCGCCGCCTTGTATGAGCGCACCAACGTGCGTCGCGAAAGCGAGCGTGTCGGCCAAGGTGGGAAGACCGAAGGTCAAACGCAGCAAGTCTACGTAAAGCGCGCCATGGATTCCGGCCCGATGCAGCGAGCGAGCCGCTCGTTCTGCCGCAAGCCCCGTCGTCGCGGTTACGATCTTTTCCCAGCTCTCGTGTAAAGACCGCGCGTCGCACGGAAGCTCGACGCTATCCGCCTCGACGTCGCACAACGCGTTCAGTCGCGCCGCAGAGGTCCGCAGATTCGAGGGTTCTAGTTGGCGCGCTGTTTGCGCCTTGCCGACAAGACAGGAATAGAACGGGGTCAAAAACATGTTCTTGTCGCGCTTGTAACTGAGATTGTCCAGTCGCAAAACCGTGTCTGCGTCGCCTATCGCGGTCAGTATCGCGATCGTGTCGGTGTCGCGCGTGCACACCATTTTCGTGTCTTCCAGGTTAGCCGCAAGCTCGATCATGACGGTATCGGCCTCCACGCCGCGGCATCGTAAACAAGCCCGTCTCAGCTCGAGGTAGCCGCGTGCGTTCGGGTCCGCGCAAGTGTACATGAACACGCCGTGGACACCGGACGGTTTTCGATTGTAATAAATGGCGTCTTTGTCACGCACGCCGCCGTCCAGAGCCAGTGCGATATTGTCGACCACGTTCGTCGCCTCTTCGATGCGCGCTTGGTGTAAGGAGACAAACGCGGGCGCGTTATCGCGGTCGGACGCGTCGGTGCCGGTGACAAAGAAAACGCGATCCCCAAACCCGATATCGTGCAACATGTGTAACACGGCGTATTCTATCAACGGCGCGTGCTGTTTGTAGAACATGATGTGACGCGGAACAGGTTGGCGTTCGCGCTGTTTGCACACCGCGGGTTTCTTTGCTCCGTGGCCGTCCCGGACAAGCACGAGGTATCGCGTACGCGTACACTCGTACGCGTATATGTCACGTAGACGAGCGGCCATGTTGTTCACGGAACACAACGGTTGATCTTGTACGTAGTCGCTCTCCTTAATTTTGTATATCGTAATCAGGTGGTCCACGATCGTCCAGTTCATCTCGCCCGCGGGTGGACCGCGTAGGTAAAACGGGGCTACGCGGCCGTTTGCTAACATGACGTGGAAGGCTTTGTTCCTGAGTCCCATATTCGTCGGCAACGAATATTTTTTTTCCAAAAAAATGAGTTTATGTGAATGTAACGAGGCAACTGTTCTATGCGCTGTGAGCTCTGGATATTTGTAGGGTGTTTCCCCCCCCAAAAAAAAAAACACAAGACGCGGACCGCCGTGCGCTTCCGACTGACCCGTTACACCTTGCGTTTGCTGCGACGGCCGCCGACGGAAATTGGACGCGACGACGCATCGGCGCGTTTGTACGCGGTGCCGTGTTTATGTCGATTGAACAACATGTTCCTGTAACAAAGGTTGGTTGGGTCGAAACGACCTTCTCCTTGTACGCGACGGACAGCCCGCGTGTTGCCGCACGTTGGCGCCAACGCGTTCAGTACTTGCGAACACAAACAACTTAGCCAAGGGAATCTATGCCTGAGGCGTTTGCTGAGGTAAGGTCTCGCGCAACGTTGTATCGTGACGTGATTTGTCCCGGGTCGGATTACAACCAGATACGCGGAAGTTCGTTCCGCCACGCTCGGGTACGTGAGCGAAAACATGAGCCAGCTCAGCCACAGTTGCGTGTTGTAACGCAGCAGCGTGACCCTGTCCAACACGTCGTTGTGCCTGGTTTTGAGCTCGAGGAGAGCGATCGTGTTCGAAACGGTGTCGTACGCGATCAGGTCGATCTCGGTGTAGAAGGCGTTCGCCGTCGCAGACAAAGAACCGCACCCTCTGGCGCATTTGTTGTGAAACGTATAGTTGCCCCGTTCGTCTAAAACGCGGTCGGGCGTGGGTATACCGGCCACCTTGACACCGCCGCACATCGGTCGTAACAACAAACCCTCGAGTTGCGTTAAAATCAGTCGCGAAATGGGTCCGGTTTGGTCTTTAGCCTTCCTGCCGTTGTACACGTCTTTGCACTCGAGATCGACGGTTACGCCGATACAAGCCGATATGCGATGCGTGTCCCACAGTCTCTTACATTCGCTTAAACTCGGGGCCTTTGCTCTGGTGGCCAACCTAGCGAACGCCGGTGTCAGCTGATCCGTTTTATGTCTAGGAAGGTTAAGTTTTCCGAAATAATCTTTAAGCCACGCTAAAGCATCTCGCGAGTCGGTTCCGCGTCGTTCGAGCATTTTCACGTACAAATCCATGACTATCATGTTGCAGGTGGCCGCCGCGTCGCGTCGTTTAGACATCAACAAGGATATCGAATGCGTTATGCCCCGTACCGTGTACCACCGATGGTCCAACCTAGATTTTGCGTACGCTACTCCGGCCACGGTTTTGAACTCTATCGCAGACTCGGCTAGCTTCATGGTATTAATGTGATCTAAGTCGCGTATGCTTTCTCTAATCACGCGACGTTCAAGCCGTTAGTTCCTCGCCGTAAAAAAAAAATAGCGCCTTGTGTGTAAATACGGTCAACTCGCCATGCATCGAAAACGACTCGGGGTTCAGTCCGTTCTCTCAGCGGGCAAGGATGCGTTTTTGGGCAAGCTCGGACCTAGCGCCGCTCTGCACGTCAGTCGGTTCAAAGGACGACTGGGTGGCGCGATAGCCGTGATAACGTCGATGATCGTCGGGTTTTTGGTCATTCCCAACAACGTCTTGTATTTCATCGACGACACGCACAAGACCCGCCTGCACGCTTTGGCTGAGCCGACCCGGACGCCCGATGCGGACGACAGTATACGGTCCGCGTATATCCACGCGGGCATTGCGGTGATACTACTCGGTTGTCTGTCGATGGTGGTCAGCATCGTGCTCAGTTATTTCGCGGCCAAGAGTAAATACAAAACCGGCGCGGTAGATTCGAGCGGCACGAGGACGGTCTTGACGTGTTTGATCATGATGAACATTGAGTTGTTCATGGCTGTTGTGGCGGGTTGTATGGAGCTGTTGTATCGCCCGTTGACCAAACAACTGCATAGGCAACACTCGGTGGAATGTGCCATCGCCGTCTTCAATATAATAGTCTACGCGTTATACGTGATCACGATGGTATTGACTTCGACCGTGCTGCAGGACAAGTCTCGCGTCGGCCCGCCGAGCTACAGCGCGCTGCCGGAGGTGCCGCCGGAGGTGGTGATGATGGGCGGACATCGTGGCCCGGCGCGGGACTACCACCCGACTGTTCACAGTGTGACTTCGTATGACGCACGTTCTGAGTTTATGTGACACGTTCTGTGTGCAAAAGAGAGACGTACACACCGTGGAGATGTAAATAAAGTCTTTATTACGCAAAATGTACCTCATTGTCTTGTCTTGCACACGCACAACCAGCAAAAAAAACAGCACACTTAATTAAACAAGACATAGATCTTTGTGAACCTAGTGTCCACAAAGATCTAAGTTGTTGTCACAGTGAGGACATTTGTGAACCACGTCCATGCAGAGGTCCCTTTCGAGGCACATACAACACAAAACAATTGGAGCGAGTCTGTAGAATGGAGAGAGAGGGGAAAACAAACATAAGCCCTATTGTGTTATACATGGGAAAACATACTTAGATACTCACACGTACCCGGTTATACAGCCCAAACAAAGCATGGACAACGCATATTCACCAAGCGTGTATGAAAGGTCAGGAGTTACGTGCCGATTGCACGAGGGACAAAACACTGGAAGGGGAGGAAAACGTGTCACAGCGGGTAAAAACAAAATAAAAATACCCATACTTATTTTTTTTTTTTAAAAAAAGAAAAAAATTCCGTGCCCAAACAGATACGTACCAAACAACGAATCCTGTATATCGACACGTTGAGCCTGCGGGACAAGAGAGTCAGCAGAAGACCTCGTCTCCAGGACATCACAGCCGGAATCTGAATCCATATCTATGCCGATATGAGCGCTACTAGTCAGCCGATGGACAGAGATGCTGCGTCGAGTACATGTAATGTGTGATGGATACGGGTCCATCACAGGGGGTTTATATCATAATCCGAGCGCAAGATTAACATTCATTTCAATACCAGCGTCTCTAATGTATTGAATACATTAAATCGGTGCCATTTACATCGCTGATCCCCAACAGAGGTCCCAGTGGATAACACAGCTCTTTAACTGATCTGAGAGTAATCTGGCATCAGTAATGTGCTTTTAACGAGGGTGTGATAAAAGGCCTATTTTGTATATCGATGTCCATTAGCCGCTCAAAAATGTGTTACAGAGTGATAATTTTTTGGAGGGTTATTCCAATCGTTTTTTAAAACAAGCGTGCCGCTTTTTTTTTCTGAACAGACACAGGGTTTTTGTTCCTCCCCCCCCCACATTGTGACCTGGCACACACAAAGGAATATTGGGCCCAACCGTTATGTGAGCGCTCCCAACAGAGCCGGGTCATTGGCACAACGTTAATGAACGGAGGAGGCTACCATTCTCGCTTGGCGAGATGTGATGTGTTATTTATGAAAATCAATTAGAGTCTGTCCATCACTGGGACTGTGATAAACTTAAAGAACAGTTACGGTCGGTCGGTCGGCCGAAAGTCTAGTTCGACTTGTGGTCTAACATTTGAAAAAGTGTTATAATGATGATAACCCGACGGTCGGGAACACAAAACGGTCGGTCAGGGTGTGTGAACGATACGTTGTGACCGAAGTAGTTCTAGTCTGAAGGTTACACAATCACTAAAAGGGTACAAGAGTTACAAATAAAGACCAGATCAGTGTGATTGTCGGTCGGGAACTGAGGAACCTAACGGTCGGGAGCTGAGAAATCAAACGGTCGGGAACTGAGGAACCTAACGGTCGGGAGCTGAGAAATCAAACGGTCGGGAGTCAAGACCGAAACGGTCGGTCGGGGGTTTGGATTGGGCGAAAAGTAAGAACCGGCAAAACTGAGTTGGGAAAGGCAACGGTTTTGCTCTAAAATCTAGCGCAAATTTATCTGGTTTACACCATGTGCGACGCGAACGCTCATAGTGTACGTCTTGCCGCGTATACGTAAGCCAGTTATGAATGAATCGACCACAAGTTTCTTTTTTTGACCGAGCCGCCGCGTTTCCGAACGTCAAAAACGAGCTAGCCCGTGCGTGTTGCGGGTTTTTCTAGCACGTTTGGGTTACGCGACACGAAACGCATCGCGCGACGGCCGCCGCATAATCCAAGAATGAGGGCGCCGTTACGTTCGTATTCGGTTTTTACCCGAGCCGCCACGTTCCGAATGACGAGCGAGCTCCGGATCCCACGAAACTCGAGCCTCTAACGGGCGTGTGTTTCACGTAAGGAGCAGTATTTCCGCCGAGGGTACACATAACTAGTTTTGTTTTAGACCATTTTTATGTCGCGCCCAATGTTTACGTGGGCTTTCAAGGTTAAGTAAAACAGACTACGCGATCACGCTTGTCATAATACGGAGGTTAAAGACCGTGGTTCACAAAAGGATATTAACGGATGTAAATATACATCTTTGTCGCGTCGGAGATCCCCGCGCGCGTGTAGCCTCGTATAATGACGGCTTCGTGTAATGCTCTTACACTAAAACGACGAAGGTTAAACGAACACGAAAACAAGTTGTTTGAATCCGTACACAAGAAACATAAATACAACGGCGAGTTTAGCAACACCACGTTGTACACAAACGACGTGACCGAGCTTGCGGATAACGCGAAAAGCGTACCTTATGTGGCGCATTATCACGTAAATGCGATACTGGCCATGTGGTCTTTCTGTAACGGGATGTAATGTGAGGCCCGTTATATGTTATGCGGAACCGTACGTGATATCCTAGGCGAACTCGCACACCAGGAACATGTTTCGGCCTTTTAGAATACGCCGTATCTAATAAACGTACAAGGGGGACATATTTTTTTTAAAAAAAAAGGATATGTGCGATTATGTATGCCTTGTCATCTAGGGTCAAGCTTTTCGTCATCGCGTACACGAACGATCGCGGCTTTCCAAATCCACGACTTGCCTGAATATATATACACTTTTTTTTTTCGGAAAAACTAACCTCGCCTCGGTCAGTCGTGTATAAAATAAGACGGGTTCGCGTTTGTCAAGTAGAATGGACATGGCCGTTGAGAAGCGGGCAAGTTTGCTTGCGGGACTAGTCGAAAACAATGAGTTGTGTGACGCGTGCAACACTCGGCTATACGTCATCTCACCAGATCCTTGGAACACGAGGACGTGTCCTCTCGTCTTTTGTGAGATGTGTGTCAGATGCGTGCTACCCCAACATCTGGAAAACCGAGTGATCGCGGAACCGCACAAAGACGCCTTTCGAGACGCGGACTAACTGTTCGGGACCGCTGATGTGTGGATGTGACCCGCTTGTGCCATTCTCTGTTCGAGATGATTGCTTACCTGTTTTTATTGTTCATAATAAAAATGTATATTGGAACCTAATGTTTTTAACTGCTCATTTACGTGTTACGTAAGCACCAAAGACGATGGTTCTGAGTGGTTGTTTTTACGGTTTTAATGTGTATTCACGTAATATGCTACGCTAATCATAACCATGTACGTACATATATATATATACAAGGATACAGGGTTTGTTTGTTTTTCTGGGGGAAAATGTCAAGAGTGACAAGATACAACATGTGTTACATCGAACCAGAAACGAGACGCGGTGTATAATAAAAAAGTGTTTTTATTATCCATTTGTGCAAGCACACAAATCCTTTTTACACACACATGAAGGAAGCAGACGATTGAGACACTCAGGGTTTCGATAAAATATCAGTCCACATTTTCACTCCTACTTGCTGTCCAAAAACACAACACCTTTGGCTCTTTTTTCGGTAGATACACGAGGACCTAACCTAAAAAGGTGACCTCCGCCGTAGTACACAACACAGTCCTTGGAATATTCCCCGCAGGCCGCCTCCATGCACACGTGGCAGTCGCACAGTTTGCCATGTTCATCTTCGTCGGATGAAGCGCTCGCGTCGCCGACGTCTGAGTTTTCGCAGTCGCACGACTCACGAGGCTCGTCTTCGTCGGATGACACGCTCGCGTCGGCGAGGTCTGAGTTTGTCTCAGAGTCTTGGTAAGACATTTGGTTAACGTCCTCCTCTGTGGCGTTGTTTTCACGAAAAGCGTCTCGGTTGAACGTAACGCTCGAGACGTCGAGGTCTGGGCTTGTATCAGAGTCCTGGAGCGACGTTGTTGCGTTCATGTGCGGACGGCCGCCTGTTCGTCGTGTCATGTTGGCCATGATCGTGTTATGTTTGTGAGAACCGGTGTACTCCGGAGAAAGAAAAGGTTGTTTCACAACAGGACAAGAGTTTGCGCGCGGTTCGGATCTAACGAAAACGACAGCGGGGGGCCTTCTTTTTAAATGCTGGTATGCGCGCACACAACACTGGAAAAAAAAAACGGCGAGCCACACCGTCGGTTACACGAAACAAAGACTCGAGACCAGCGCTGAGTAGGCGTCCACCGTCTAGTACATAGGTGTATTCGCGTGACACCGGCCGACCTTGACGCGAAGCCGGGTTGTGTATCCGCATACGCACTGTCACAAAACCTCAAACGTGTTGTCGACCACGGCGTCCATTAGCGTGTGGATGACATCCACCGAATATTCACGCGCCGTACGCCACAACCACACACGGTCCACTTCGGCTATGGCGCGGAGTTGCGCGGACTGGCTCTCGGTGTCGGTTAACACGGGCCGCACGTTAAAATCGTACAGTCGCGAGCGATCGAGTGTCACGTAAACCGTGAATCGGAAGCTCCATCGCCGAAGTAACGGATCCTCACACCTTTCGTCTTCCACATCTAATTCACAGTCTAACGAGTCGTCGTACACGCCGCCCAAGTACACGCACTGACGAAGAATAGACCTTTCCGCCTCGTACGTGGACCGCGACGAGTCGGGTGCGAGAGGCATTTGTTCGCAACAAGCGTCCTTACCTAGCGTGTATTTGGACCGAAACCACGACCACTCAACTAGTCCGCTTGTAGCAAACGTGTCTAAACGGATGGTGATCGCGTAACACGGCACCTGGGCTGATGGCCGGCTCGTCATCGTGAGCGTAAAGTGTGTTGTCAGGGTGGTACTTGGAGAGGGAACCGGTCGTGTACGTATGTTACGACGGTCTAGGTATGACTGTGAATTAGAACACAAACGCGACGTGTTATCCCCGATGGACGTTGCGGCAAACGGCGATTACGTCTTATGTGTTCGTTGCGAACCCACGCGTAGTACATCCACGTGGGTTACAGAATTTACGAGATGCTACATTGTCCGCCGTACACGTGACCGACGCTGAGATAAGTACACGGTTGCATGACAAAAAGCAACGAAGCGTAAATGATGGCTAGACTTACCGATATATGTATTGCGCAATGACGCTTCGGCTATGTTGTTTCCCTCCAAAAAAACTATTGCGAATTTTGTTTTTTTTTAATACAAGGGGCATTCAAAAGAAAACAGATTACCAAATTACACATTGTACCGAGCACCATCTCGTTTTAAGCACCCGCTAAATGAACCACTTGTCCTACGGGGGTCTCATAGCGATAAGTATTCGTTGGGAGAGGGGAACGCGTGAAACGTGGACACGATTTTTTTAAAAAAAAAAAAACAAACACATGTGTACGTTTCAGTTTTTTTCCTTTATTTCACTCTGTTGGTAACAAGCGGCGAAATTCCCGATCATACAATTTAAGGATCTTGCTGAGCGCATCTACGATACGCTCTATACAATCAGCCTTTCGGACACACAAATGCGGATATTTTTTAAGTTCCCGTATAGCCCTACGTTGAGCACAGACTTGTGCGTTCGTCTTGAACGGCACGGGTTCGACTTTAAATAACACGCGGTCCTCGTACTCTTGGAGCGCGTGTTTGTGTATCTCAATTTTCAAGAACCAAGCCCCAGACTTATGTGACGTTTTCGCTAAGTCCCAATAATCTTGTATCGCCGCGTCATGTAGTTTCGGTGCGGTATCAGATTCTCGAGACTCATCTTCCACACATTTGGCCATTGCGAGCATGTGCGCGTGATCGTAGATGGCGGCCAGGTCCTGACAATAGTCCACCACAATGTCTTGTAGTTTTGTCACGGGTCCCGATTCTTGGTCGTCCACACGTTCGATCGCATCACATTGATATGCGTATCGGTCGTCCGAGAACAAGGGGGTTATACGAAAGCCGTGTTTGTTAGCGTAATCTCGACTTTGACAATCGATGCTCATTTGGAACGTGTACAACCAAGCGCTCTTGGGTGCGCTCGGTTTTTTATTACGCATAGAATAGGCCATTGGGGTTGCGTTCGCGTAACTCGATGGTGTGTGTTTATTTTACAAAAAATATATCAGATTAATATTGTGTCAATCACATCCTGCCTCGGCGACACTGTTTTTGTCCATTAAAACCGAGTTAGAACAAACTATGAATATATTACATATAATATACCACGCCGACCGCGGCGGCAATAAAAAGTATAACGCACGCGATTATTAATATGTACAAGCCTACGGTCAAAAACCGCGTTTGCGTCGGCGTTTGCGTCGATGATACGATCTTGTCTTTTTCTTCAGCGGGCGCTTCCAGTGAAGTTGTACAATTTGCAACCGAGAACATATGCGATTCGCTCTTATATCCAACGTTGGCGGATCTGTGACAAGTGTACGAAGCGGTGTAGTTACAGCCGCTTACTATTATGTTGAGAGCCGACGTGTTGTCTGCGACGATTTCCACTCCGTGTTTCTCTCGCAGGTCGCCTTTGTATCGGACGGCGGTCTCGTACAATCTCACCTCGCCCCCAGCTTTAATTATATACAAATCCTGAGAGGGATGCACAGTCCACTTGGTATGCACGAAACGCTCTCGGTTACCGTCCGGACAAAGAAGTTTCAGCAGAGTCTTCCGTTGTGGGTTCGTGACATGAGAGATAGACGAGACTTTTACGCGTTCGTCGTGCTGTTCCAAGCGGACATTCTGCTCTTTTGTCGTGGCGGCGGCGGGCGTCGCAGTGACACCTGACCACGATCCGTCTTCGTCGAGTTCGTAGACGGCCGGTTCGGTCGTTGGCGGCCGAGTTGTGAAATCGACGTCCGACGACGCGTTTGCAACACGCTCCTTGTGTTCTATGACGGTGTGCGTGTTTGTCGTGCCGGAGGTGGCGACGGTGGGCGTCGCGGTGACACTTGGCTGCCGACCTTCTTTGTTGAGCTCGTAGACGACAGGTTCGGTCGTTGGGGTCAAAGGAGCCGGTCTCGCTAGTGTCCAAATGAGAGACTCGAGCGCTAGACAAACAAACGCGCGTTTGAATAACCCCACGCGTAATTACATCGTGACTCTAGCTAAAAGAAAAAAAAATACAGAGCAAGAGTTGACTCTTTAGAACAAATACTCTTTAATAAGAAGTACGCTCATGTTCTTATATAGCCTTGATTGTGTCGGTTGGGTAATGTTAAATAGAGTATTATTAAAAAGAAAGTTTGGATTTATACCGATATTTTGTGTAAAAAAAGTGAACGGTTATTGTGTGTCATCAAAAAAGTCTCACAGGCGACTGATTATAAAGCTTTATTGTTAATGTGATAATCAGATACATAAAAGACATTTTCTTATAAAAAAGACAGAAAGTTTCCTTTGTTCTTGCTTGGTTTTGTTTTCTGTTCCTAAGAATCTAACCCCGCGCCAACTCCTTTTCGTATATGTCCACGATTTGATCCATTAGGTCGTACGCAGCCTTCACCAACACGTTGCGTTTGTCTGCCCTTGCCTTGATCTCATCGCTCGATACGCAATGGTACAGATCGAACGAATCGATGACCTTCTCCTGAAAGCGGGAACCTCGCTTACAGTTAGCCATGGCTTGGCAGTGGAACCGTCGGATCCTTTTGTTTGGATTCGTCGTTACGCTGACGGTCAGGTCGAAGGTCCAAAGTTTAAAACGTTCTTTACCACTGAACTCCATCCAAAATTGAAAGGGATTTTCGCAATACGGTGCCGGTGGTTCGGGTCGCATAGCGTCCAGCGTACGGTCGTAGATGTCGGCGATGGCCTCGCACGTAGTTTCTTCTATGTCTCGAAGGAGATCGGCTATGCCCGCGTTGTCGCGTAGTCGTTCTATAGCCGATTCCGTCCGCCGGCACAGCAGTTCGTCTTTAAGGTCGTGTCCGGGTTGTACGTGGAACTTAAACTTTCGTTTGTCCCGCGTGTTGTATGTTGTCGCGTTCACTTGGACCGTAAACAACGTGCGCTCTTGGATGTCCCCGTACGACGCCATTATTTATTAAGGGTTATAGAAATGCGATCAGTTGGATTTATTTCTGGCTCGGGAAAAAAAACCCAAAAGCGCCTACCGTGAACGAGTGCTCGGGGTGCGTTACAAGACATAAGTCTCTCTCCTTATATTACAAAATAATATGGGTTCATCCTTTCTTTATACGTTAAATAAAAGACCGGTAAGATTGTTAGAAACTGACTTTTACCCTTACTCTCCCTCTGTTGGCAGCGATCAGACGAAACGCCAGGTCGTACAATTCGACAATTTCACATAGCGCGTCCGTGATACGCTTAATATTGTACGCTTTTACTTCACGCAAACACGGACTGTCCTCGAGCGTCCGAATAGCCCTAAGTTGAGTACCAATGTCGGCGTTTGCGTGACTTGGCTTGGGTTCCACTTTAAACGACAGATCGTACCGTTCGCTCGTCGAGTGTTTGTTTAGTTCAAATTTGAACGCCCAACTCCCGGACTCGCGCGAAGCGTCCATTGTACGCTTCTGGTCCGCGTTGTATGCGCGTTCGTTCTCATCCGCGGCCATCGTGAGCTTATACGCCCAATCGTAGCTAGTAGCTAGTCTTTCACAAAACTTAACTGCCTCGTCTTGTAGTTTCGTCACCTTGTCCCAATTTTGAAAATTGTCGTCGTCCACAGCCTCGATCGCTTTATATTGATACGAGTATTGTTTGCCCGATAAAAGCGGGGTTATAGAAAATCCATGTTCGTGAACGTATTCTCGACCTGGACAGTCGACGCTCATTTTGAACACGTACAACCAAGCGTTCATACTTGCTCGCTCGTGTAACGCAGTAAGGACGCTTTTTTGTTCGTTTACTTGCGTATTACCAAAAAAAAACCACAACAACCACGTGAGATTAATACTCTGATCTCGGTTCGAACTAATCACGCTAAGCCCGCTTTAATTTCTTTTCGTGTATATCTATGATACGATCCAGCAGAGCGTGTAAGACTCTCAGCAACTCGTTGCGTTTATCGACCAGCGCCTTGTTCTCCGCGTTCAACGTGCTATAGTTAAGATTGAACAAATCCACGACCGCCTCTTGAACGCGGTAACCGCTCTCAGATTTGGACTGACCTATGCACTCGAAATACCAGCGGATTCGATCGCTAGGAGCCCTCACGACGGCGATTGTGACGTAAAAGTTCCAAAGTTTAAAACGGTCTTTGCCGGTACATTACATCCACCGCGCCCTCGCACAACGTGACCTCCGGTCTTATGCGACGGACGCGGCTACCGCGCTCCTCGTTCGTGACGGCGCACTGAATTGATTTTTTCCAATATAATATGAAATGTGGCTTATTCACTCTGACCAATATCACGTTTTCACATCCACATTCAATGCGGGCGGCGCCCGCGCTAATTTACTCCTCGAGTCCAACCCGACAGACCCGGGTCCTCATCACAAACGATCCGTTCCCGGTCGACCGTCACGACTAACACAAATCGTTATGTCACATTACGTCTCTGACCCACCAAACCCGAACCCTCGTTGTGAAGGGAACCCTCTCCTATTACATTTGAACGGCCGTCGTCTCCCCAACCGACCCTCTTAGTCTCCCCGACCGACCCTCTTCGTCTCCCCGATGGCCGTCGTATCACCGACCGTCCCTCTTAGTCTCCCCGACCAACCACAGTCGTATCGCGCCGTGTATAAAAAGGACGTTGCGGCCGCGTCTTGTTGTTCTACACAAAAAGGATTGACGCGTAGCGAACAATGTTACTCGTTATGTTTGTCATCCTCACCCAAGCGGAATTGTCAGTGTACTGTGAAACTCACTCTCTGACCTACAGGTACACGACCTTCTCCAAACCCGTGCATCTCCGGGGTTTCCACGAGTTTACGGCCATGGGGTTTCTGGATCACGTCATGTTTGACTACTACGATAGCGAAGAGAAAAAAAAGGTCCCAAAACAGTCGTGGATAGAGAAAGCAGTGGAACAAAAATATTGGGAGAAAGGTACGCTATCGAGGAAAAGCAAACAGCGGTGGTTCAAGGTCAACATTAAAGAACTGATGGAGCGTTCGGGACAGAATGACACAGATACGCATGTCCTTCAGCACATGCACGGCTGCAGGGGTGAGAATCAGCCTGACGGCAGCATTAAATTCATCGACGGGATGACCATGTACAATTATGATGGGCGCGATATCTTACATTTTGACTTGGTTAATAATATCTGGGTCGCCACGGCCGATATAATGAAAGCGACTGCGATAAAGTGGAACAATATAGAGACCCTGTGTGACTATACCAAGGGTTACATTAAAAATGAGTGTGTACGCTTGATGGAAAATTTTCTTGGTTTTATGCACAATGAGACCGCCAACCACCCTCCACCTATGGTGTACATGTTCATACGTGGCTCTGGCGTGGAGACGAACATTCTCACGTGCCTGGTCACGGGCTCCTACACGAAGGACGTGGACCTGCGGATCAAAAGAAACATTCACGTTTTGACGGAAGAGGATGGACTCAAGTCGTCCGGGGTCCGTCCCAACGGAGACGACACGTTCCAGAGACGCAACAGCGTCGAACTGCTCAAGTCCGAGTCGGCCACGTACACCTGTCAAGTCGGCCGTCCCGGCTCAAACGTGTATGTCGTAAAGTCTTTTAACGTAACCCAAGGTGCACCGTCTGTCGCGAGCATCGCCGGCTTTACAGTAGGAGCCGTGGTGTTGACGGCGGTCATTGTGGTTACGGTGTATTGTGTGTACATAAAAATGTTCTTGTGAGATGACAAGTGTGAATAAACGTGTGAATAAACGTGTGAATAAACGTGTGAATAAACGTGTGAATAAACGTGTGGATAAACGTGTGAGCAATTAGACTAAGAACCCATCCGTGGACTATGGGAAAAAAAAGAATATAAGGGTACGGATCTGTCTAAGAATGAATACACAGGATCGCGAGAAATTGGATCTGTGACCAAAGATAAAAAGTCAGTGAAGGGTGGGTGAATGTCATAGGAGTGGGTCGGGAATTGTACAAATGAGTACCGCGATGAGCATTATTCACCAGTCTAACTAATTCTTTATGCGCCAATTTACACCCCGACCCCCGCTGACCCGGGTCCTCGTCGCAAACGGGTCCGCTCGCGTTGTTGCCTACCGGGATTTAGGATTGCGGTTTTTTCTAGCGCACAGGGTGTGCGCCGCGCGCGGACGAGACGGGCGCGAGTCATGTTGGCGACGCCCGTTAAAGTCGTACGCGTTGGGAGCGAGGGACGCTGTTCGCGACTGGAACGACCCGGGCGGCCTTGCGCGGGACACGAAGGTATGATATGAGCGCGGGTCACAGCGGCTACAACGGTACACGTGGAGCGGGGTCCGGTGGAGCAGCTCTCTCGAGAGAGCGCTCCTTTCACGAAGGGACGTCGCGAGGTCGCCGCGACTACGCGTAGCCGAGGCCCTCGAGAGGCGGTTTCTTTCGACCGCGCTGACTTTTTTTCGCGGCTTCGAGCGAGCCGCGGGTCCGGTGGAGCAGCTCTCTCTCGAGAGCGCGCCTTTCGCGAAGGGACGTCGCGAGGTTGCCACGGCTACGCGTAGCCGAGGCGCTCGCTAGCGACGCGAAGGAAGCGTTTCGACGGTGATGTTAGCGGTCGAGCTCGAGGAGAACGAGCCGCGTTTCGTGCCGGATATAAAAAGAGGTCGCGCTACAAATGCGGCAAACGATTTCTCAATAAGTGCGAGAGCGCGCTCAGATAAGCGCGCTCGAGTCGGCGGCGAGCGTTGCGCGCGATGGCCGACGAGACAGACTTGTTTTTGTCTTGCGAGATACCCGCACCCGTCCGCAGGCGTCGGACACGCAATCCTTCACGTGCTCCGGCAGGAGAAGGCTCATCAAACGCGAGGAACTCAACGCCGAAAGACCAGTACCCACACGTAACCGAGACCTCGTTCGCATCGCGGTCGGACAAGAGAGCGCCGGCGAGAGCCGCCGAGGCGACGCGCGGTCGTAACAACGCGCGGAAACCCAACGTTGTAGAGGACGCGCGCGGAACACACGCTCGACCCGACATGGTGAAAACTGTACAAAGAGGACTCGCGTATTTGTTCCGCGAGACGTGGCGGTGTCTTTACGCGCGGCTCGAGATGACCGAAGCGCACTACGATAAAGTTCACGAAGAGCTCTTCGACAAACTCGTCACTCCGCTGCTCATTCCCGCCATACAGTGCCTTTTACAAGCTGAGGGGATACGAGAGAGCGACTCTACGGTGAACGTAATCGTAGACACGCTTTTGAGCGCCGCGGCGGCCTCGTACGGCACTTTTCTGGCGCTGGAAAAGCAGTCGCGCGACATACCAGAGAAACATCTCCTGAACGCGTTCTATGTCTTCTGCGGTACGCGAACCGATCTGGTGAGCACGGTACAGACGTGCTTCGTGTATCTGTTGGGTTCAGTGTGGTACGACTACGTGAGGGAGCGGTGTTGGGGATGCAGAGATCGGCTAGAGAATCAAGAGGGGCACACTTGCTTGACCGCCGAGTTTACAGAAGAACAATACCGCGATAACTTTCGCGCCATCGCACGCTTATTGGTCACGCCGCGACTGATCCCGGCTATACAGTGGCTCGCGCGAGCTGAGGGGATGCGAGCGGACGAACAGACCGTGCGCGCTATCGTGGACACGTTGCTGACCGTGATGGCGTCGTCGTACGACGCGTTCATGGCGGTCAGAGCAAAGTTACCCGAGACCACCTGCGAGGGGGACGCTAAAGATCGCTATACGCATTTATTGGATCGATTCAAAGGTCACTGTAGGACGGACGAAGCGAACGAGATGGATGAAGAAGACACTCCGGTTTCTTGGGAAACCAAGCGAGCTTGCGTCGCGTCTCGCACGCGGTCGTGGGACGAATACGCGCCTTCAAGTCCCACTACGACAAGTCTAACGCCAACCCTAGCTCATTTGGTAGAGGAAGAAACGATGGCTGTGCCCCATGACTATGTTAATTGTTTGCCTCAAAGGCAAAGTGTAGTTCACCGCGATTACATGTTTGAGTGAAAATTATGCTACTTGTCCAGACTATAATAAACTCACATACTCACAAGTGCTTATGTTTTTTTTTATTTTTATTGAGTCTTACGGTACGGTTACTCGACTCAGTGCACACATTACGGTCGTGTCACACTCATACACAGATCATGAAAACCAGCGGTTGGAACCAAGTGTCACTTTGCGGCACTTGGAAAGACAACGTGCTCGACTTTGTGAAAACCGAAACGGATGGATCTTGGTGTGTGTTTTCGGATACTCGGAAGTCAAACAAGAAGTAATTTTGTACTCCTAAAAGAATATTCATATGTTTATACGTTGTTTTGATGCTAGGTACAGCTCAACGAAGTTGAACAACAGGTCCAGCTCCTCCATGGCCTTCATCGAACCTTTACTTTCCATCTGTGAAAGAAAAATGAACAGGAAGAATGTTACACATAAGTTGTACCAAAAACGGTATCACAGGTCAACACACTTATTCGTTTCACGTCGACACTCGCCTGGGTGTAGGTTGTCATTAGACGCTTCACGTCAAATGGTTTTGCGCAGGACAAGTAGTGTTTCTGAGAGAAAGACATGAGCGTACAGTTATTGTGTGTATTCAAACGCAAAAACAGTAGACGTTACCGTGACAGTTCGTTTTTTTAAGAGACCAGCGCCTCGCGCTAAAACTCTACACACATTAAAATGAACGCATCACACCGACTAGACTTCTTGTGTTGTTG
Source organism: Hypsolebias antenori (assembly GCA_031762315.1). Taxonomy (NCBI): domain Eukaryota; kingdom Metazoa; phylum Chordata; class Actinopteri; order Cyprinodontiformes; family Rivulidae; genus Hypsolebias; species Hypsolebias antenori. The sequence continues at coordinate 963 of JARVGS010001646.1, read as the reverse complement.
AGAGCACGTGTCTGTATAACTTACACAGTTGTTAACGTCCCTATTGAGCTGAGCAAATATCTCTTGAATTGACTCTACGTAGGGTTTGAGGTCCCTGTTAGTGTCATTCACGCCGGCCATTGCGGTGGGTAGAACCGTGTTCAGATAAAACTCCAAAATGTTGTTTATAGTCTGGCAGACGAACACGCTCTGAACAAGAACAGATATACATAAAAGAACCGGCTCTGTTAGTGTAACGTGTAAGAGAAGTGTCATGGGTTTCAGTATAATTACGATTGTATCGTATGTATAGCCAACTCACTTTAAATGACTCATAGACGCTCCGGTCTAACAGTCTCAAGTTCAAATCATCGTCGTGTGTTTCCTAATAAGAATAGAAAATGAGAATACAGAGTAAGACTCGTTCAGAGTCTCGAATGCCCGATTCATTATGAGATAGAAGGACATTTGTGTGCGCGTGTGACTCACATACAACCCTCTGATCTGCGAATAGTCCCGTCTGAGTTTCTTAAGTCGTGCAGGGAAGTTCTCCACGAACCGACAGCATTTGTTGTTGCAATCGGGGACACTCTCAGCCGTGCTGGCCAAGACGAGGACAAACATGAAGGACGTCCAGACAAACCGATGAGCCATTCTGTCTTTGTGGGCCGCGAATCGCGTGGTCTGAGGCCGCCGTCAAGCTGCTGGTCGGGTGTATAAGTGTTCTTTATTGAGGTAGAGCAGATCGCAGAGAAACGTACAATGGGGGTAATTTTGTTTTTATATACACAACCAAAGCGAAAGGAAAAGTCATGGAACTAAATGTACCGCAAGAGGAGCCGGGTCCGCGTCGCGAACGGGCGAGGCGAACCCCTACCTACCTGGCGCCTCCGGGGGGGTTTCGGAAGCGGTTTTAAAAACGCCCCCCTTTGCGGCGCCGGTCGGTTATCCCTTGTGCGTTCTGCTCGTTCTACGCGTCGGGGT
>JARVGS010001636.1:39905641-39916088 GCA_031762315.1 Hypsolebias antenori | reverse complement strand
GTTAGCACACCCGTTCTTAAGTCCGAGTTGCTGTAAGTCGAGGGCGCCTTAAGTCGAGGACTACCTGTATACAGTATATATATATATATATATATATACATACACACACAAAGTGAGTAAAAGTTTTCTGTCAAATCATTATGGAAATGTTTGTCTTGATTTTAGCCAAATGACTCAAAACACCATCTGACTAAATTCTGGAGCGTTAAAGAACAGAAGTCTGGGAGAAGAGTCTAAAGTCATTCTCTTAAATGTACCTGCAGATAAGAGCCTGGGCCTTGTTATACATATGTCTGAGTGCTATTCTCTATTGGAAGCTTTAGTTGCACGTATTTGTACTTAATGTGGTAAAAGAGGTTTGAACTATGATAATACTCCCTCAGTGTCACAAGTCGTCTATAGAACAAATGATGAACACTAGCGTCTAAAGGTTTCTAAAACCTGAACTCAAGCTCTCTAAAAGCTAAACGTCAGTAATGTGGTTCCAGCTGCAGTAAATGAGGCGGACAGCAGGTTTTGGGCCTCTCTGGAATGCCACGACTCCTTCCTCAAATGAAAGAGTCAAATGAATAGGGCCAGCCTCCAGCTGAACTCGCACTCTCCCAGACACTCGATATGGACATGTCTGTTGGCTGTGGAGGCAGACGGGGGACGTGTTGACGGTGGAGACACATGCAGCAGGAGACCGAGCCACTTGTAGGAAGTGATTCTTCAGAGCTATTAGCACAGATGACCTCACCTCGCAGACACACGACTCGTCTCTGAGTAACGCTGAGGTCATGTGCTTTGACTGGCGCTCAGAACCTCACAACAGATGTTTCTGAATAATGTTCCTCTCTGCTGCCGCATGCTCTAATGTTTCAGGTACAGAAAACCCTACAATTAGGACAAGAGATCCAGACGAAGGGGGGGTGTCAGACAGCTAAATGATAGTCTGGAGGGAGACGGGGGACGCTCCAGGAAACACAGCAGCAGATCGACCCCCACGGGGGCGGGGGGGAGGGGGTATGAATGCTTTTAAATCCATCTGGTAAAGAGTTACTGATCAGAGATCAATTACAACAACACCAATAAAACATGTTTGTGATGCTCTCTGGTACATTCAGTTTAGCTGAGTTCAAGAACTGTGCTGCTCAAGGTGGCTGCATGTTGCAGCAGCTGTTTCTTTTGTTGCTTTTACAAACTTTATTTCCTCTTTTTCTGGATATAAATGGCTTTTTTATGATTACTTCCTCTGTGTCTGATGCTGTGCAGCTTTTTACTGAAACCTTTTTACATTTGGGCATTTGTTATGAAATGTAACCATGACAACAAGGTGTTTTTTACAGACGGAAGCAGCTTATTAACATCTCAAAGTTCAAATAATACCTCAACTACAGCCCCAAATCCCAAATGAGATGTAAAGGAGATACAGTGGATGCATCTCTGTCTACCTGGCGGAGATGCTCGAGTGACTGACTGCTGAGATCCTGGAGCTGGCAGGAAACATGGCTCATGACAACAAGAAGACCAGTATCATCCCCCGACTCCTGCAGCTGGCTGCCTGCAATGATGAGGAGCTCAACAAGCTGCTGAGAGGAGATGCTACAGGACGGTGTGCTGCTATGGGATGGACTGCTGCTACTGGATGGACCTCTACAACGGGATGGACTGCTGCTGCAGTACGGACTGCTGCAGGATGGACTGCTGCTACGGGATGGACTGCTGCTGCTGGAGGGACTGCTGCAGGACGGATTGCTGCTATGGGATGGACGTCTGCTGCAAGACAGACTTCTGCTAAGGGACGGACTGCTGCAGGACGGACTGCTGCTACGGAACGGACTGCTGCTGCGGTACAGACTTCTGCTATGGGACGGACTGCTGCAGGACAGACTTCTGCTACGGGACGGACTGCTGCAGGACCGACTGCTGATATGGGATGGATGTCTGCTGCAGGACAGACTTCTGGTTTGGGATGGACTGCTGCAGGATGGACCGCTGCTATGTGACGGACTGCTGCTACGGGACGGACTGCTGCTATGGTATGGACGTTTGCTGCAAGACAGACTTCTGCTATGGGACGGACTTCTGCAGGACAGACTGCTGCTGTGGTACATACTTCTGTTATGGGACGGTCTGCTACAGGACAGACTGCTGCTACAGGACAGACTGCTACAGGACAGACTGCTGCAGGACAGACTGCTGCAGGAAGGACTGCTGCAGACCCTTCCTGCCCACAGCCATCAGCATCTATAAGAACTCTTAATGCAACCAGGATGATGACAACAGTTAGTCTGCCTGTGGATTAATAAATTATTTTGGACTGAATTTAGATTATTGAGTTTTTTTAGCTCAAATATAATTAGTCTGCTGAAAATGGCTCTGAGGGATTCTCACAACCGTCTCAAACAAGCTTCAGAATCTTCTTCTTTCAGATTTTCTATCTTCAGGGGTCTCCACAGCGAGTTTGCCTTCATCTCCCTGTCCTCTGCATCCTCTGTCCTCACTCTGTCCTCTGCATCCTCTGTCCTCACTCTGTCCTCTGTGTCCTCTGTCCTCACTCCAACTACCTTCATGTCCTCTCTAACTGCATCCTCATGTCTCCTCTTTGTCTTTTTCTGCAGCTGCTTTTCTAACATCCTTCTACCAATATACCCACTGTCCTTCCTCTGGACATGTCCAAACCACTGTCCCTCCTTTGGACATGTCCAAACCACTGTCCCTCCTCTGGACATGTCTAAACCACTGTCCCTCCTTTGGACATGTCCAAACCACTGTCTCTCCTTTGGGCATGTCCAAATCACTGTCCTTCTTCTGGACATGTCCACACCACTGTCCCTCCTCTGGACATGTCCAAACTGTCCCTCTAACTTTATCCCTCAGTCCAAACAAGCTTCAGAACATTACAGCTCATTGTTTTTTGTTAACTTTAGAAAAGTCCTCGTGTTTCACAAGATGCATCTTGATTCAAACCTCAGTGGTTGAGGATGGACAGCAGTGAGTTTTCAACCATCTGAAGGTCGTCTCTCAGTCTGTTGGCAAACACTGTGACGGACTTTGGTGTTCGGAACAGCTAGGCCTCTAAATGTATGTCCAAATGTCCCAGATTTGCTGCAGGTGTCTTGAACCTGTCTTAACTTTGTTGTGGGCATCTCCAACTTGTCTCAGAAGTGAAAGTAGCTGTAGTTTGTGAGAAACTCCACTGATCATAATTAATAATTATTTCATAAAAACTGTCCCTGTTTATCTTCATTTCTAAAGTCCACTTCAGCAGAATCCATCATGAACATGTGCAGGTGGGAATAAAGCGAGCTCGGGCTGATGTGAGCACACAGTTCTGCACTGCACCCACTGCAGTTCTGAAAGTTGTGAACATAAAAGTAGGCCGTGGTTTTTAAAAAGCGGCCACACAAAAAATCAGCCACGTTGCTCAAAGGTCCCTGAAGGCCCTCATGCTTCATCCGGAGCGCCGGCTCTCGTTGACGTAGCTGCGTGATGAAAATGACGTCTTGCTCTCAGAGCAGCTTCATCCCTTTGGGACACAAAGACCCGGGTCGAACTTTTCCTCACAGGCGTCGGCGCCAAGAACTGTTTGATTGATCAGAAGTTTGTGAGTGTGTTCGTCAGTGCATGAGTGTGCTCGGACACTCAGCTGTACGACTCTTCACTACATTAGCCACAAGGCCATAAACTCCTGGATGGAGATGGTGCAGATGTTGCGTTCGTCTGCTGGAAGTGTGGTGCTCTCTTCTTGATGGTGGATGCAGGGATGGAGTGCAGACTCTGGTGGGAGGAAACCAACGTGGTGATGTCACTGCAGTGGGTGGAGTTTCTCAGGAGCTCTGCCTGTGTCTCGTGGGCTATGAAAGGTGTGCATGAAAACCAACGTCCCACAACCCCATGATGGCGAGTCGACTGTTCGGCTTCGGATGGAGTACGCCGGGCCCTTTGGCCCCAAACGCTCACTGAGGATTCAGAATTCACTGAGACTGAAATTTTATTCTTGCAACGCTGTCGCCACATAGTCTCCAACAGTCTCAGCCGAGTCAGATACAAAAAGATAAGACGTTAATGACTAGTGTTAGTGGTGGTACAGTGGTCAGTGTCGCAGTCTCATAATCCTGAGGTTGCAGGTTTGAACCCAGGTGGGACATGGGTTGTAAAACAGTTGCCAACTCTTTCGTGGGAGTTCGCTCAGTGTGGCGGCTCGTGCAGAAGAGAGCAGGCGGAGCAACAACCGCTCCAGGCCTCTCTTGGATTCGAGTCCCCCAGGCTCACCGGGACGAACCTGTAGAAATGAAGGTTGAATGAATTGTTCTGAGTGACGTCTGGATTCATTTGGATTTCCACGAACATCCAGAAAAGTGTCAACTCTTATAGTTTCTTGGAGGCCGTGTGTGAAGGGCGTAACGAGTGGAATGGAATCATGAGGTCACCTAACTAAATGTTGATGTCACTGTAAGAAGCCGTGGAATTTGTCTGTGTCAGTTTGTCGTGTCTGTTGTAGCTGAGCACTGTAGCTTTGTTTCAACTGAATCATTCTGTGTGTGTTTTAAATGTATTTAGGCGTTAAATTCCCTGAAACCACAGACAGAAATAAGCCTGCAGTTTATAGCATAGCAACTTTATTTATAAAGCACTTTCTACAACCATAGGACCAAAGTGTTTATCTGCTAACTGAAGATCATCTGGGTGCAAAGTGAGCTTCCAAAGCTTGGTGAGCAGCAACGTCTCCCACATCACTGCAGTTGTCCAACAGGAGGCCTGTTGTCCAAACTGCCTGAGCCAGGACGGCCTGCCCTGCTTTGATCAGCACGTCTCACATGAGTAATGTGCACAATCGTGTGTGTTTTTGCTGCGTCTGTGATGTTTCATGTCACACTTCAGCGCACGCTGCCCAGCACGCCGGCACCGGCTTTAAAATAATCGTGTTTCTTATAATAAAGGCCGATGCATCATTAGTTTCAGTCTGTCAACTCCGACATGATCTTCAGTTCAGCAGAACGTTTCTCTCCTCCTCCGTCTTCTCATGCAGGCTCCTTCACAAGTTACAGCTCATCCCTCGTAGGGTTCATGCCCTCCAGACTCAACGTCACTGTTTTCAGAGTCGTGCGCCGCTTGTTCCAAATAAGCTCATGGTGAGACAGGAATCATTTTTAATGATGGTTCTCATCCAGTTTGCCAGAACTCAGGAGCATCCACTTGCAACTAATGTCCTGTCAAAAAGGCCGAGTGCAAATAAATGAGTGATGACACCAGCGTGCACTCTTCCTGAGAAAAGCCATCGCTCACAGGACCTCAGATCATTCACACTTTTTAAACTAAAAGACGTGAAAACACAAAAATGTCCCGTGAACTATTTTAGAAAGACCCTGATGCATGCTCAATACTCCAGGCAGAAAAATCTAAAAAAGCTGAGTCTGGTTGATCCACTGTGAGAGGGTGCTATTTATAAGACTGAGCTGAATACAGCATCTCAGACTGAGGAAGTCTTTCGGACGAAAGACGAAACGTTTTGACAATTTTTTTGCTTTGTTTTGTTTTGTTTTTTGAATGTCCAGAGGACCAAACTTAGCTTTTTTAGATTACCATTTCTCTTTTTAACAAGTCTAACCTGCTGCACATCCTTTCCAGCCTGATCCCTCAGTCTTGCCAGTCAATACAAGTCCTTCTTCCCTCCTCGGTGTCCAGCTTTTGTACAACTCCTCATATGCTTTCTGTTTTGCCTTTGCTACACATCTCTTTGCCCTACATTGCATCTCCTTAAACTCCTGTCTATTCTCTTCAGTCCTCTCACTGTCCCATTTTTTTCTTGGCTAACCTCTTCCTCTGGATAACTTTCTGCACTTCACTATCCCACCACCAGGTTTCCTTATTGTGTTTTCTCCTTTACAGATGATGCATCAAGTACCTTCGTACCAACTATTGACTCAAGGGTAAAACAATTTCTGTTGGCTTGCTGTTTGTCAGCACTAGTGGCAGTCGGTATTAAACAGGGCTCTCGATTGATCCAGTATGCTGTCACTTGACCAAACTAGCATGTTTGTATTGGCCAAAGTGTTTTATGCCAGATGCCCTCCTGACACAATCCTTACCATTTCTCCTGGTTTGAGATGTGCACAAGAGATTAACTTTCTTGTGCTCCCTAATGAATGGTTCTGTGGAAAGGTTTTGAACAAATAATTTGGCTTCCTTGCTGTAGATAACGCTTTGAGCAGCCTTACCTTCTAAAAAGCTGAACTATTTTATTAAGCTTTGAGAATTTATATTAAGTTCATTTTAAATAAATATGCAATTGCAAACCTCAGCAAACACAAAAGCACAGTCATGTTTGAGATAGACATGGCCGTTACGGATGGCAGTGAGAGAAGCTGGGCCACAGCGATAAATGCCCTGGCTGGTTTCCTGCGGTGTGGCATCAACAGCCTGCCATCCTCCATTACCAGGGGGCAAGTCTGGACGAGCCATCCAGCAATCATTCCACACGTGGAAGTTCCTTTAAATCAAAGGTTATATTAATGAACAGAAAAGTTTTAATTGTCCCGCAGAACTAAAAAAATGTAATTAAAGCAAATGCACACAAACCAGATAGAGTCTGTGTTAAGGTAGTCTAGAGGGGCTAGGTTCTCATCCAGGTACACGTCTGTTGTCAGGGACACATCTGTATCGTGCGCTGAGCTGAAGTTAGTCACAGTTCGAGCAGGAATGCCCAAGCATCGTAAAACTGGAGAAAAAGAAAGAAAATAATAATACAGTACTGTAATAATAAAAATAAAACATCAGCAGTGAAGATTTTTACAAAACATGCTTGGCAGATATTTTTGCAAACCATGTGACCATGTCATAAGCCAATCAAATAAGCATAAAACAAGTTATTAACTGACTTGTAGTGAAAACTCCAGCAAAGACCCAGCACTGGCCATACTTCACTGGGGAGCCATTGTTTTTATGATACTCCTGCAGGATTTCCACACTTCCATTCCAAAATGTTGGAGAAGTTCCCTTTGAATAGTCTCCTGACCAGTTTCCCTCCAACACACCCAGATCGTCCGGAGAGTTAACCTGGAAATTTGATTTTATAGCATATTTTATTAGGAGTTGTGAATTCAGCTTCTAGAAGTCACACAGTTGATTTTTTTTTTAAGTTTTTAATCAAATTCATACAGATGGCTAAAAAGATGCAGATTTTATGGTCAAGTTGTTATTTTTATTAGGCACAAAATCAAAAAGTAGGTTTAAACGAGTCAAGGTAAGTGGTGAATTTCTACTGATGAATTCCATAAAATATGTGGAATATTGAACTCCCTCAAATTCTTTAACCGCACCTGAAGTCACTAACCAGATGAGTGAAACTTGTACATGTCTGTGTGTTATAACGGGATCGTGTTCTCCAGCACACATCAATAACTAGTTTCTAACAGTATAAATCATTCAACTTCTGGATTAGCCTTCACAAAGCCTCAGCCTCAACACTGATTAAAAGATTTTGGACTGTGCTTAAAAGTCATATCAAGAGACCAACTAATTTACTACATGATCAACTGATTCTGCCTGGAAGAGTAGTCAAACATTCAGCCAGAAATTAACCAAAAGCTTGTTAGTGGACAGAAATATGCGGTCAAAATACAACTAACCAACTATCTTGTGTGATTCCTTGTGTACTGAAACTCTGGCACAACAATTTCCTGTGGGATCAATAAAGTTCTATCTTATCTTATCTTAGCTTATCTTATCTTAAAAATAAATGGAAATAAGCACCATATCAGGTGTTGGTTTTAATAAAAACAGGTTTGCCAGGGTATGAAGAGAGTGTAATGTTTGAGTGCTCATTGCAAATTACAGAGAACTTCACATTGTTATGTTATGAAGCGAGCATACTGTCTGCTGCTGTGACAAAACTATTTCTCTGAGATAGTGTCTGTAAATAATCAAGTCAATGATGTTTAGATAATATAAAACATTAAGAGAACCACGTAAAACCTTTCAACATAAGGAACAAGATTAAAAAAGTTTGGATCTTTTGTCTCTCAGGGAACGCTGCTGTAAAACATAATCTGTATCTAAAACCATTTAATGGGCTCAGAAACACATCTGACAACCAGTGTGGGCAAAGTTCACTGTTATTTACACAAGAAAACCCTCTGTCCTATAAAGAACAAAACCAAAAAAACATATTTATGTTGTTTCAGTGTTTTCATCTTTTAAATGGGGTAAATTACCTTTTTTTTTTTTTTTTAAAGGTTTTTCACAGTTCCTTATCTACCGTACTCATCTCTGATGTCTCTGCTATTGGTTTATTTTGGGCTTGTGCTGGATTAATACACAAAAGAAGCTAAAGAAGACTGATTAGTTTAGTGTTTTGAAAGAAGTTGCCCTGTGGGCCCACCTCATGTTATATAGAAAAGTGGTTTAGGCAGGGAAACTTTGTCTGAATTATATGAAAACAACAGGCTGCTCTCTCACCATGGCTGAGATGATCCGCACCACATTCACTGGGTCTCCCCAGCCAGAGTTGGGAGTTTTACTCTTTTCCAGCAGAAAGAGACAAGCAGCAAAAACCTCGTCATTAAACTGAAAGCAAAAAAGCATACATTTGTTGAGATGGCCTGTCACTTCCTGGAGGGTTGTTCCATCAAACACAGAGCAATCACACAGCTCTGACCTGACCATAGTTCCATGTTCTCACTCCAATCTGGTTCTCTGTGCCGTAGTAGATCCTTCCAACATCATTAAGGACATACTCCTGTCTCTCCTCCTCAGAATCCAGGTAGACCAGGTCATCTTGTGGAGACAGAGAAAATTATGCATCTTGTTACAAAAAGTCAACATCTAAATCTAACACCAACCCCCACCCACCCCACCCAAAAAAAAAAAAAAAAGGAAATTGTCTCATTTTATTAGAAAAGTTCTCCAGTGAATAGTATTTTAAATTTGGTTATTTAACCCCATCTGTTGCAAAGAAGCTTTTTACATACAATGACAAGGTCAGGATTTATTTTTGATCCATAACTTGTGACTAAACAATGAAAGCATCCCTCATACAAGTTGATAGTACTACAATATGTATAAAAAATAGTACTTGTATGGTACAGTATTTGCAAAGACATAGTGAGGTATTTAAAATTACCATTGCAAGTGATAGAGCATGTATGGTCCACGATAAGGTGGCATTATGCATTAGCTTGACCCATGGATTGTTCATCACAAAGTTCAGACTTTAACCCCAGAAACAATCATTGGTATCTGACGAAGAAAACTTTATACAAACACTCCCACTGTAAGGGATTAAAATCAATGCAACTCTCTAAATAAATCCATTTTGTGACATTACTTAGATTCAACTTCATCAAATTAAGCCACAAAGAATGTTTGGTAAAATAAAGTAAACAGTATCAAAGAAGCAAACAAACCAAAAGTGATGATTCTTGATATGGGGCCGATCATATGAAAATTGTTTCAACTTCAATACTTTCAAACTTTAAATTGAATTAATTTGTCCTTTTTCATACAATTTTCTGTTTGTTTAAGTAAAACATTTTGAATATGAATGTGTTCGGGTTTAGTATGAATTAAAGAGACATATAGAAATAGAGCTTTGTTTACATTAGCTGCAAAATGCACCATAGTTGAAAAGCCATTCTACCTCTGTAGGATCATGGAGACATAGTTCGTAGACATGCTTGTAAGGGTGTCCTTCATAAGCTGGATGCAATTTATCATGCTGTTATTGACTTTGTTACAAATGCTCCTTATATATCACATCATTGTCACCAGTGCTTAATTTGTGAATCAAATAATGCTAGAACACAAATGCTGGTTGTTAAACATCTACATTTACCTACATAAGTAAACACTTGATTCAATAAGTATTTTAGAGAAGAACAAAGAGTGGCCTGACCAACAGCTCTCCTTGTGTGAATAGAGCACAGTCCATTTCTCTCACGCATCCTCACACCTGCTCCAATATATCCATTGCACTGCTTGCATGTGCTTCAATTCTCAGTAGTTGTATAATGAGAAGACATTAAAATTAAAGTAAACTGAACTGTCTGACTTTTTGACCATTATTTTATGCATTGTTATTTTGATATGTGATGTATGTATTGTGATTACCCATCAAACATTTTTCTCAAATTATTAATAAATAATCAAAATTGAATTAATGGCCCACTTAAACTGTAAAACTGATTTTCAGTTTAGTTGTGCTGTTTAATTTTATTTTTGTTTTTTTAAGTAAATTGTCCATGACTGAACTTTAAGGGACAGATCTAAAAAAGCTACCGGGTAAGTCTGGTCCTCTGGACATTCAAAAAACAAAACAAAGCAAAGCAAAAAAATTGTAGAAACGTTTCGTCTTTTGTCCGAAAGACTTCCTCAGTCTAAGATGCTAAATTCAGCTCAGTCTTATAAATAGCACCCTCTCACAGTGGATCAACCAGTTTGCTGATGACAGTCAAAACCAGCTGCT
>JARVGS010001636.1:39710704-39723952 GCA_031762315.1 Hypsolebias antenori | reverse complement strand
TGTACAGTATATATACATGTAAATAGGTAGGACATAGTGATATAAAACATAATAAATGTGAATACAACTGATTTTATTTTACTTGTAATCAGTGCTTGATTTATAAACCAAAGGGGGGGGGGGGGGTGTTGTGGGTCACATTGTGTGTCGCTGCCTTCAGGTGCTTCAATTCTCGACTGTTTGTACAGAAGCCTTTTCTAAAATGAATGTAACATGGACCGTCTTGACATTTTGATTGCTGTTATTTGGACAAATTGGTGCCGTTGTTTTGATATGTGATGTCTGACACATGATCAAACCATCAACCATTTTCTCTCATACTGTATTTTTAATAAATAATCAAAATTTTATTAATGACCCACCTAAACTGTAAAACTGTTTTTCATTGTAGTTGTGCTGTTTTAATTATATTTTTGTGTTTTTCATTAAATTGCCCATGGCTGAACTGTTAGGGGCAGAGATTTTTTTAAAGGGTAGAAGCAGAAATGTTTACTTGAAGGAGCAGCTCTGATGTTTTATTAGGAAGCTCACAAGTGGCTGTTGTGTTTAGAATGTTTAAGTAATTATTTTCAGATTACATATCCATTATGGGTTTTATTAATTCAAGGCAGTCAAATTTGTTCATAATTTACCAGTAATCCTGAGAGTTACTGGATCCAAGCAAACGGTTACTGGACTGCACCCTATCAAAATAAGAGTTCCCGGAGCCTGTTCCAGCAGGATCAGATGAAGTCCTTGTTGTAATGAACCAAAAACTGTCCTGTTAAAATAAATTGATGAAAAATGTTAGAACATTAAGAACTTCTAATCCTGATTTTTCTGGCACTCCATCAAACTGACAAGATATTTTAATGACAGCGGAGCCGCATTATCTTGAAAATTAATCTCGGTGAATTCATTTCAAACTAAATCTGTTGGTAATAAAGTCAATGAAGCTGCGATCAACTGAATCAAAGATGTGGACATAAACACTAAACCCAGACACACTCAGAATCAGCCACATCCATAAAAAGACTGCGCTCCTGTCCCCAAACTCAGATCTCCGTCCTCAACGTGTCTCCATCAAACATTAAGAGCTCTCCAGCACTCTCAGGCCAGCAGACAGAAACCAGGAGATCTGCTGCTTGTAGAAACCTTCTGCTGGTTTGGAGAACACAGATGAAGAACCAGATCCACGTTTCCAAAAAGAATCAGACCCACTGAACACGAACAGATTTTGTTTCTTCATTTCTGAGCTTCAGCAGCTTTCACAACCCAACATGTCACAAAGACTCAATCAGAGGTGGGTTGATGTTTCCTGAGCTTTTCCTCCCTGCCCCATTGATCCAGATTGTTTTTCACCTTTATTTTAGGTTTGGTGCCCTTTCTGCTCGCCTGTAGATTTTAGCTCTACATTTCCTGCCTCCATCACAGTTCATCATGTCTCCAGTATGAAGACAGCCGAGCGGTGAAGTTCATGAGCAGCTCATGCCCAGTTCATCATGTCTCCAGTATGAAGACCTCTGAGCGGTGAAGTTCATGTGTCAGCTCGTTAAGAAACTGTGACGTGTTAACGGCCTGCAGCTCTGCCTCCAGCTGCTCTCCTGCTCCTGCTGTTGTGTAATTAGCCACTAAACGCCGCCCTCTTAATTATCTGCTGTCTGTGGCGACGTTCATCAACTCACTCACACTGGAGAATGAAACCCGCTGAAATCAGCAGCGCTTTTCAATTTGTCATTTCCCAATTTAGCAAATCGTGAAGCAGTTTTAGTTGGCTGGAAATCAGCTTGAAAGCCCTTCTTTGATTGTTTCCATGACCGAGTCATTTGTTCATCTTTGACAAGCTATCCTGGAGTTTTATTAACATTCTGTAAATTATTTTAAAAGATGTGCATTTCCTAAATAGGAGCACTTTTTAAAAAAAGGATTTGTAGTTGCTGTATTCACTTAACTGAAGCAGGTCTGAGACACGTTGCACAAAAGGTTCAGCTCTGATGCTGAAACAACAGTTTTCTAAGCAAACGTTGAATTAAATCTCGATTGTCCTGTTTTTTGCTGCAATGAGCATTTTTATTTTTCCACGTTGCAGTGTCTGAGGTGAGGATGCGGTCTGAAGAGATGATTGTGGGACTCTTTGAAAAAGACGTTCTTTAAGAATGAAAGGAGTGAGAGGCAGAGCTGGAGTCTCGTGGCAACACTTGATATTCTGGCGGCTCAGAAACACACGACCTCTGCACGGGACGACACGTTTGCAGAGGGATATTGATTAATTTGTCCACCGCCTGACGAGACGTGAGGCCCGTCTGAGTCAAGTCCTGATCTTATCAGGATGTTGGTGGACAGAAGACACGTTGTGCACAAATAAACATGCAAATCTCTCACTTTCACAAACACACACGGAAACATCTTTATTTTTATTTAAACATTGATTTTACCAACAAAGAAATCCATTGAGATTATTAATCTCTTTTACAAGGATGTCCTGGACAATGTGCACAGTACAAACAAGCCATTACAAATACAGCAGCAGTCTTAGTAACAGTAATATTAAAATATTTACAACAAAACATCTGCTAATAAGAGATAAATTACAATGCAAAAAAACAAACAATCACAATTTGAGACACTTAAATGTTGCAGGTGCAAGATGTGACTGAAACCTCAGACAGTTTTTTGTTTAAAACTAGATAAATGAATAAAAGACTCCAGGCTCATCTGAAGCTGCAGATTATTACAAGACCACGGGCACAAACAGGACAAACTCATCGTTCCTGACTCTGTGGCACAAAGTACCTAAACCACAGCCTGGCCCTGAGACTGTTCTGGAGTGAAATGAACTGGGAGTAGATCTACAATGGTCATTTTCATAAAAAGCCTTTGTATATGAAAATATACCGATATCCTTCGAGTGTTGAGTGAAGTCCAGCAAGGCTGTATAAAGAACAACGGTGAGTCCCGAAGGTGAACCTGTTACCTCAGAGCAGGTAAATGGGCTCCAGGTTAGCTGAGGTAGTGGGGGAGGCAACACCTGGTGCTTTGCTCTCATCATTTTATTCAGGTACAATAATTAAGGTCAGCTAGCTCCGAGTCACCGTTCGGCCATGACCCACGCCGGAGCTCACGCTCCAGGTGGCTCCAGGTTGACTTGTGCCCACGTCAACCTGCTCAGCACAGGGAAGATACATCTTCAGGAAACAAGCTCAAGTTGTTTATTGTCATTCTCATCACATGTGGTACATGAGGTGGAATGAAATTAAGTACTCAGGGTTACAGTTACACTCAACAATAGCAACAATATAAATTATAAAAAGAAACTTTATACAAGGCTCTAGCTAAATGAACTCTAAACGGTACGCTGAAAGATCTAAGATATGTGCTGAACACGCTTCATGTAAAACATGACGGCGTAACAACCGCAGCAGTGAAGAGTGAACCTCACGTCCAGAGCGAACCTCACGTCCAGAGCGAACCTCACGTCCAGAGCGAACCTCACGTCCAGAGCGAACCTCACGTCCAGAGTGAACCTCACGTCCAGAGAAGATGTCGGACAGTTAATTAGAGTTTACAATAAAGTACGAGCGACGGTCGTTGCTCCATTTCCACTCTGACATGACTGAATCCATCGGCTGTAATTTGTGTTTGTTGTGTGTAAAATGCTTACACGCATCTTTTCTTTAAATCTTCCTCTTTTGTAGGTGATCGTTTGGGGGAACTATGGACGAATGGACCGAAAATGCTTCATGGGGGTGGCTCGGATCCTGCTGGAGGAGCTGGACCTCAGCTCCATGGTGATCGGTTGGTACAAGCTGTTCCCTACCTCCTCGATGGTGGACCCAACGATGGCGCCTCTCATTCGCCACTCGTCTCAAATGTCTCTGGAGAGCACCATCGGGCCGTGCTGCGACAGATCCTAATACTCAGACAGAACTGTAGTTTTGATGCTGTTGCTCAGACGCTAACGCAAAGCTAAGTCCTAGACGTGTTTTTATGAACCCTGCCTCTCTGCAGAAGGATCTGCCGAGCGTTCTTGTTGAAGGTAGGCATGACTTATTTCTCAAGAAGATTTTCACAGGTTCAACCATGTTGGGGATCATCACTGATGGGAAAATGACCAGCAGGTCAACCTGCATTGATCTGTACTGTACGATAGTTTTTGAAATTGTATCCGATCATTTCCTGAGACGAGCAGGAAGTGCATTTCTTTTGTTGTAACGTGCCACCCAGGGGACTAAAAGGGAATTATTTTGCTGTCCTCAGATGTCTTTGGTGGGGAACAATAAAACTGAACTTAATGAGGATGCTTCAAAGCAGGGCTCGGCTGCCGACATCGATCACGTCCTGTTGGGACTGGAGTGCACAGCTTTGCTTCTGCTTCACGCCTTCATCACAGCCTGCGGTCAGTGTCCGTTCCCAGGCCTGCGTGTTGTCTTTCTGCATCCTCGTTAGCAGCTGGACGGCTCTGGATCCATTTATTCACCCAAGCAGAGAGAGAACGTTAGAAAGCATTTTGTGCACAGCAGGACTAAAGAGGACTTTCAGAGTAAATCAAATAAGTTGCTGGTTGTAACGTACAAGACATTTTGGATTTAAATAACTTAACTGAATGTAGTTTGATTTGTCTGTGTGCCATCTGGCTCATTGTTGTCCAACTCATTATGTGAACAGCTCTGAGCAGCAGACGTGGCTCAGAGCCCCTTTTCACTTCTGAAGGATCCAGATCCCGATCCAGAGTCCAGACCCAAATGTTTCTGCACTCAGTGTGTGCTGAAGTCCATTTATCTGAAGTGTCAGAAAGAAATGAGTGGATCCACTTCATAACCAAAACCACATTTTTAGTCTCTGAACCCCCCGTGCCATTGTGACCCAACACACCAGTTGTTTGTAGCCTCTCAGTGGAAGAAGTTGTCCGATGGATCAGAGGGGTTCCTGCAGCTCATGACACTGTTCAAACCAACTGATGGCACTTCAGTTCCAATTAGCAAATTCTCCAACATGTAGTAATCCAAGAGCAGTTACAATGATTTATTTAAAGAAATGTTTTAAATTCAATAAGTTTCTCTAAACAATGTCTTGAAAGCTCCTTCTTGCATAACAATATGAAATGAGCAGGTACAGATCCCATCACAGCCCAACTACATTTCCATTCAGGTTAGTCCCAGTGAGCCTCAAGGACTCATTTACAAGAGAGACCTGGTAAAATTAGATTGTATGCATGAAAAATGTTTATTGAATTTGAATTTAAAGCAGCGAATGGTAAATGCATGAGTACGTTTGGATCTTGTTGACAGGATATCACGTTCGTGCACAGCATGAAACAGACAGGTGTTGGTGGGGGGGGGGTCTGATTGTGTCTTCATTTATCACTTCTGTTGTGTGTTGGTCTTTTCACACTCACGATCCTCGTGCAGGTCTCGAAGCGCAGCAGCCATTGCTGTAAGTGATGACATCACCATCAGCAACAAGGCGCTGCTTGTTGGGACCGACGGCTCCTGGTTTCTTTCTTGCTGGACAACGCTTTTAGCTGATACTTTATAATCCTCCTCCTATTTGATGCTTTGGCCTCCAGTTGTCTAATAATAGTTTCTCTCAGCAAGTGTCTTCTCCGTCCTCGTCTCGTGGCACGTGTCATTGCAGGGGAGGAGCGGAAACCACCACGCACAACATCTAACAGCTGTATTTAGGCTGCAAGCGTCCCCTTTATTCCAAATTCAAGCCCCGACCCACTGAACACAAAGCCACCTGGTGTTTGGCCAGTGGGGGAGAGAGAGCATGAAATGCACTTTGGATCAAGCAGACAAAGGATGTGTCTGCTGACGTCAGGGTTTTTCAAGAGGACAGAAATAGGATGAATTTAAAGGGAACACAACGTGCAAACTGTAGAGGTTTTATCAAAGAGCAAACATCTTTACGTTGAGCACTTTAGGACTCAATGTCTTTTAAATGTAAATACTGTTGTGTCCTTTGGAGCGAGCCAAAGTAAATCTATTGTTCAAAGTCCACGAGAAGGAAGCGATATTCTTGCTAGTTGTCGTAAGATTGTAGCATTAGCTGGTAGCATCTGCATGATTCATTACAACTTTTAATAATTAGCACACGTCTTGATGAGATTAGGCACGAGCTGGAAGCTACACAGAAGAACAAGGACCTGGACGAATGCTGGTAAAAACAGCTCCAGCTCCCAAAAAGCTGCGACGTGTGAAATGTGAACTAAAACTGGAAGCACGTGTCATAAATCTGTATTTGATTCACGGTGGAGCATGAACGCATCAAATGCTGAGAAAAGCTCACTTTGAATATGAAGGCAAATCAAAGTGTTCCCAAACTTTATTCTGAAGTTTTTCCAGACTGGTGCCCATCTTTACTTCTGAGGGAGTCGGCCTCTGTTTCACGCCCAGCCCTCTGGCTGTTGCCAGTCAACTTATCTTTTTTAAATAGCTCCTCCAGCTGTTCGTTAGATGTTTTGTTTAATTTGAGCCTTTTTGGCCTTGACTCAGTTTAAATGAGACGTGAGCTTTCCATAAAATTCACTTACCCCATTTTATTTTTTCAGTCTATAGAACAATTTGTTAGTTACAACATTTGATTATCATGTCCCACTGTGAATAATGTTTGTCTGAGATTGTTAATTACTGTTTACACGCGTCTCGACTCTTTCAGAAGTGGGGCTGTGCAGCATGAACAGAAACATTTCTGTGTAGCAAATTATTTTTACCAAAATTACTTTAGACCTTTTTTTTTTCTCCCAATAAGACACGACAAAGAAAGAAACTAAATATTACTAAAGACTTTTCTATATTTGGGGTCAAATTTCAAATCAAATGCTTCTATTGATAAAACGGCTCGGTCTTGATTTATTTATGACGTGTTCTTGCCAGTAGCAGCATTGCAGGGATTTTAATGCTGGTTCCAAACAAATTCATTTTTCTTCAAAGCAATAAAACGAGCGCTTGTTGCAATTCTTCTCACACAACACTCTCACTTCATTAGTGATTCATTTTGACAAGAGATTTTATTTTGTAGCATTGAAAGGGCATTCGTCAGCATCGTTTTGTCTATAGAAACCTACGAAAGTGATACTTGTATAAAAATATTAGTAAAAGTTGTTGTTTGCCATGAAAGGGGTGTTTTCCTCACATTACTATAAAAAGTAATCATCTCTGATTGGTCAGCTCTTTCACCTCATCAATAATTTCACCCACAGTTAATTTGTGGTTAAAACAAATGAAAAACTGTTGCACTGGAAGCCATGAAGTTCACAATAAAGTATTTTATTTGTCAAAAAAAGCCAAATTCTTGAATGTAATTAATATTTTATATTAATACTGGTGTGGTAGGTGGCTTGCATATTTTTCTAATATCATAACTCAGATTTAGATGAGTTTTAATATCACGTGAAACATGAGAATGACCCATTTTAAAACCATGAATCACTTCATGCCCTGAAATGACATTAAGTAGCATAAATGTTATTATAACAATAATGATATAACTAATTGTCACATTGTAAGAAAATATATATCTAAATATGGGCCAGTGTTAGAAAAGCTGTAAGGGTCAAATTAATTAATATAAAACTTATTTTCCTGTGATCCACTAAGTGTGTTTCTTCTGTCTTAAAACATATTTTTGTGCCAAAATATTCACAAGTTTTGACAAAAAAATAGACATTTGGCTTTTAGATTTTATTATTATTATTTTTTTTTTTCAGTTTGTTTTTACATCAAGATCAATTAAAATCAAGATGCTCTGGAAATAAAAATATACGCAGCGCTGCAGATGATGCCAATATTCTAGAAGAATCTTTCAATTGGTAAATAAAAAAATCATCAATAGGACCTATGTTTTATAAAATCACTGTATCCACTTGAAAAGTCAGGTGATCATCATTTTTCAAGATGAACTCTGTTTTACTGATTTATCTCAAAATATTTGACCGAGCCTCTTTTTTCACCGATCAGTGCTTCACAATGATTATTTCAATGATCCGTGCTGTGAAACCACGTCTCCAGATGGTGGGTGGCATTTGACCAACTTTAGACGAACATTTCATCTCAACGTCTAAACTGGTCGTACTATGATTTATTGAATATATTTCATTGACGCTATTGGTATCAATAAACGTGTATTTAGACTTGTCTCATTCAGTGATTCAGTGGCGGTGTGATGTTTTAAGGGAAGGTGGGTTGTTGTCGTCTGTTTCCAATCCTTAGCAGGTATAAAAAGACAATGGGGGCCCATGGACAACACACGGACGGGGACAGTTCTCACAGTTTTGTGATATTATTTTTATTATTCTATTAAAAAAACATCATCATTGTGTGTTCCCATACAACGATGAAATGTGTTCTCTGCATTTAACCTTCACACCTGGGATGCACCCAGGTGGCGCAGTGGGCAGCTATGTGGGTGCTCGGGGAGCAGTTAGGGATTGGGTGCCTTGCTCAGAGACACCACGACGTTTGGGCATGGTGGGGAGTCGAGCCGCAACTTTCTGGTCCCACGTCGACTGCCCTCCGTTACACCCTCCATTTGTAAAATACTTTATTTTTAAATCCAAAAATTAATTTATCAAACCCCAAAACTTTTATTTTGATGCAAAGATTTGAAAAATTGAACGATTTAATCTCAATTCATGTAAAAACAACAACAACAACTTGTGACGACAGCCTTCCATACTGCTATGTTTCCATGTGGATCCGGTCAGTTTTTTAAAGTTGACGTCCTGCAGACAGTTTGGACCAGACTTCATGCTCGTACCACCGAGTTAAAGATTGTTTCATTAATCTGCAGAACAAACGATCGTCTGGAGTTGGAATGAGGGCGAGACACAGGAAGTGACAGGAACTTCCTGTTTGACCTCGTCTTAACTTCAGCTGAGAGCTGCTTAGTCTCAGCAGCTTCTCTAGCACTTGTTCCTCTGACTGGCAGCGCGTCGACGCGCGTGCACGTCAACATGCATGCACACAAGAAATCTGCTGGATTCATACTTCTGCAGAAGTTTGAGAACTAAAGTCGAGAAAAGCCGGAAACCTTCCTTCTCTAATGAACGAAACGTTGTCGGGAATAAAAGTCATAGTTTGTTCGCAGGAAGTGACTTTCACCACTTTATTTGTGATGTTTTGTAACTTTGAAGTCACATGATGCTACTGAACTCTAAAAGTTATAGTTAACTAACTCAGCACCAAAAATTGTGTTTTGGGATTTTATTTCTTTGTTTGATCGTGTCCGTCACTTGAATGTCTAAATGTGTATTTCTATCAATTGTAATGTAAGTAGAGGCCTTAAAACGTACATTTTGTCAGGGCTAAGGACAATGAATTGTCTCGTTACTTTATGAGAACAATGCAAAAAAAATAAAGGTTTTAGATTGTCACCATTTTAACCCATCACCAATATCATGTAAGAAATTGATTCTCTGTGCGCTCCTGATGAATTCCTCATAAACTGAATTTCAACTGGATGTTTTTGACTCACACTTTTTGGTTTAATCCTAAAACTGATGAGGTGTTTTGTTGCAGTGTGGATCTTCATCACGGACGTGTTCCTTGTAACAACTTTAAATCAGGAAAATGTAGTTTTGTTTTTTTTTTCTTTTAGATGCTCATTATGGCTCATTGTGCTTTCAAACGAACAGAGTAAAACAAATATTTTCCAATGAAGCAACAATACAGGAGTCTTGATCTTCATGTTTTTGCTTCTTTTTCTTAACGAAGCTGCTTCTCATTTACACTGATGGTTCTTACATCCACAATGAAAAGGACAAAGCTTCTCATTTGGCTGACGTCTCTAAACGTTGGCCTTGGTATTCCCTGTCAGCTCCACTTGTCCTTACATCCTTTATATCAGTATTCTTTAACGTTACTGGACACAACAATGGGGGGTTTTAAGGTGAAACTTTACGATTTCTTCGTAGAACAGACATGAAAATGTACAATAAAAAGGTTTTGGATAGGATCATCCAAGAAAATAAAGGGTAACCCCTGGGGGAAAAACAAGACACTGAATAAACAGGAACACCTGTGACTGACAATGAGGAACACCTGGTGTGATTAGGACAGGTGTGTCGAAGACAGGGGACAAGCAACCTACATCAAACCTCACATTCATTTGACAACAAATTAAAACCAAACCAAAAGTTTTGATGGTACGGATGGACTGAGGAAACTGGAGACAAAGAGGGTCCATCCTGAGGTGTTTCTCAACAGAAATGATAAAAAAAAGACAAGAAAATGACTCGATAAAAGCACCAAATAATGACATTCTTAGGCATCATTTCCACTTCTATTTAATTTATTTTAATAATCTGGCTTATAGAAACAAAGTCTAAAGACGCTAGATTGCGTCTTTGGGCTGAGTTTTTATTTTTTATAATAAAGAACGATGAAACAGAACCATCGCTTCACCAGAACAATAAAAACAAACTGCTCCAGCAGCCTCCATTCAGAACTAGATAGAAATAAAATAAAATATCTACTCACCTTTTCAGTTTGTGGACAATAACCCAACAAACATATGTTCACGTTAGTTATATTATTTTCATTCATTCACCCTTGACAGCAGTGAAGGCTTCCTATGGGACAGATCTGGTTGGCAGGCCGCAGACTGACGACATCCTCCAGATGGAAACGAAACATTTCTCCCTCAAAGAAACAGTCCAGACGACACGATTGAACCTTTTTTGTTGTTTTTTACCTGCATGATTGAGCTACAACCTTTTTTCTGGAAACACAAGTTCATTTGAAGTTTGTTTGTGTAGAAAATCAACCTAGAAGTGATCAAAGTTCATGCGCAATCATCCAGGTACCAAATCCAATAATGTTCAGTCAGGTCATCTGGACAATGTCTTTTTTTTTTTTTTCAACCTAAAAGTGAATCTCCATTCAGTTTTATTGAAATCACATAAGTCTAATTTTAAACAACAGAAACTATCTTGTGCCCTTCTCATTTCCAGTGACTAAGTGTCCATTTCTTTACACATTGTCACATTTTATTCTGAAGAACATGGGGGACACAAAACAGTGACTGGTAGAAAACAGGGAGGATCCCTAAAGCACATTTCCTCCACCCTCCTTCAATCCAGACACAAAGGTTTTCTCATCAAGTTTCTCTGGAGCATCCCTTCTGATCGTGTTCCCCTCATCAAATATCATCTAATATCACTGAATATCATCTGCCATCAAATATCATCTAATATCATCAAATATAGACTATCCAAACCGTTCTTCACTTGCCTCAAGGTTTTGTTTGTTTGTTAGTTTGTTTGTTTATCCATTTTATAATTAAAATACACAACAATAATACATACAATAAGAAGAAAAGAACAAACAACACTTATATAAAATGAAAGGCAGCAGAAGAAGAAAAAAAACCTTATTTTATCTGCCCCATTACTCACCAATAAACAGTTCATACAACCAACTCATTTGATTTCAAAATAATAAACAACTTAAATTTAACCACCTGTATTACAATATCTAAATTTCAACTTATTCAAATATATGTTTTTAACCGTTTAAACTTAATCATTCTTTTAAATACAACCATTGATTGAACCACTTTAATACCTGAGTCCAATTCATTCCATAACCCAATTCCCTGAACTATGGTGGATCTTCCCCTCAAACTAGTCCTAAAATGTGGCTTCACAAACACATTTGTCCCCTTAAGATTGTAACTACTCATTCTTTTAACAAAAAAACCTCTGAATATTTAAGGGAAGTGCATTATTCTGTGCTTTATACAAAACTAACAAAATATTGTAATCAACTAAATCATGAAACTTCAACAGTTTCATTTGATAAAACAAAATGCTTGAAGGATGATGGAAATTCTTTCTGGTGATAATTCTAACTACACTTTTCTGTAATATAAAAATAGGCATTGTAATTGATTTACACGCTGTACCCCAAACGCTAACACCATAAATTAAGTGTGGCACAATAAACGTATTATACAACAAATAAAGTGCCTTATTATTTAATAAATCTCTGACTCTGTAAAATATCGCAAATACGCAAATACGTATTGCCACAGGGTTGATCACCTTGGCTATGAGAAATGGGCCGACAAAGCGGGGTGCCAACTTATGACGCTCCACTCGAAGAGGAAGGTCTTTTGTTGAGAGACAGACTTTCTGGCCCACCTAGTAGTGGGGGTTCTGGGAGTGATGCCAGTTGGCACCTCTGACGTAGACAACCAATGTCTTAATAAGAGCTCTTCTTGCTCTCCTCCAGGTCCACTGGCACCTAAGGGCTTCTCTGTGGGCAAATGGGACATGAGTCTCTCTCTCCTGAATAGAAAACAATGGTGGTTGAAAACCATACACTGTGTAGAAGGGGGACACATGTGAAGCAGTTGAAGGTAGGGTGTTGATGGTGTGTTCCATCTGTGGAAGGTTGGTAGCTCACTTGGTCAGGTCCCCCTTACACAAAAGGTGATGCATTGTCTCCATCTCCTGGTTGGCTCTTTCACTTTGGCCATTGGTTTGTGGGTGAAAACCTGAAGAGAAGCTCACAGAAATGCCCAGGAGGTTATAAAGCTCCTTACAAAAGCATGAAATGACCTGGGGACCACAGTCAGATACTATGTCAGTGGAGAGTCCATGGAGGCAAAATACCTCTTTAACATGATCTCCCCTAGTTCCTTGGCTGAGGGGTGGTTTTTTTTTTCCAAGGAGACTAAGTGGACCGTTTTAAAGAAATGGTCCACAATAGTCAGGATGACCACGTTGCCAGAAGATAAAGAGAGGCCTGTGATAATATCTATAGCTATATGGGACCAGGGACATGAGGGGATAGGAAGGGGATGTAGAAGACCAGCATGTGGGCATCTAGAGGTTTTAGCCTGGCAACAATGGCAACAGGAGGAGACAATATCCTTAAAATCACTAACCAGGTCCTTCCACCAGAATTGGGCTCTGACTAAGGCCAGGGTCTTGGTTATATAAAGGTGACAAAAAAGGCAAGACTGATTACCTTTTTTTCCCCAACCTTTATTTAGGCAGGTTAATCCCATTGAGCCTTGAGGACTCATTTAAAAGAGAGACCTAGTTACAAAAAAAGAATGATGACAACAGTGACAGTAGACTTTCCTTAGACAATCAACAATAGACAATCATAAGAGAGGCATGCAGATTTTTTAACAAGTTAAAACAAATATGTCAAAGTAGCAAAACAGATAGATTATAAGGCCAATGTAGAAAACTAAAAACAGGAACATGTCTGCATTGTTTTTTGCCAGGATTCCAACAGATTCTTAAAGCCATTTAGA
>JARVGS010001636.1:39660829-39671792 GCA_031762315.1 Hypsolebias antenori | reverse complement strand
TTGAATCAATAATTATTACCCTGAGATTCGAATGAGTCTTGTATGATTATTGAAAAGTGTAAGGTCGAATAAGGTAAGTCTCCACTGCCTTGTTCTCCTACATTCATTAAGTCTGAACCTGTCTTGGATTTTAACAAACTCTTTCATCATTAAAACTAGTAATTGGTCAATATTATTTCCGGAACAAAATAAAGTTGTATCATCTGCGAAAAGAACATACAGTATTTGATTACATTGGACACACTCACTAAATCATTAATATACAAAATGAACAACCTTGGACCGAGTATCAATCCTTGAGGAACACCACATGTAATAATACATTGATCTGATTTCACATCATCCAATTGCACAAATTGTTTCCTATTTTCTAAGTAACTAGACATCCATTGCAGAGCCAGTCCTCTTATTTCATACTTTTGTAGTTTGTTTAAGAGAATACTATGATTAACAGTATCAAAAGCCTGTTTTTGATCAACAAAACCCTTACACAAGTTTGTTTTCGGTCAACCGCAGTTGTTACTTGTTCCACAAAATCCACAAGTGCCATGGATGTAGAAAGACCAGCTCTAAAACCGTACTGATTATGTGTTAGAATATTTTGTTTTGCAATGAATTTGTCCAATCAAATGTTGAACAATTTCTCCAAGACTTTTGAGAATTGTGGTAAAAGGGATATCGGGCTATAGTTAGTAAATAGGGATTGATCACCGGTTTTAAAAACTGGAACCACTTTAGCCAGCTTCATTTTTTCAGGAAATACACCAGTTATGAAAGATAAGTTGCATATGTAAGTGAACAGTTCGATTATATAACTAATTATGTTTTTTACAAATGTCATGTCCATATCCAAACAATCTTTTGATTTTTTTTTATCAATAAAGTTGCTTACTAAATTAATTATTTCCTCATTATCTGTACTATTCAAAAACATATTATTTGAACAACCCTCAATTAAATAGGTCATATTTTTTATTTATTGTTGGAATCGACGCAGCGAGTTTAGCCCCAACTTCAACAAAATACTGATTAAAGCCATTAACGATTTCTTTTTTATCATTGGTTTCTATATTACTCATAATAAAGTTCAGTGAACTACTTGTTTTGGCCTTATGTTTATTTAGCACACCATTCACGACTTTCCATGTCGCCCTCATATCCCCATTCGATTTGTTCAACAATTCACTATAATATTCTTTCTTGTGTTTTCTTATAATCCCAATCAATATATTTTTGTATTTTTTGTACTTATCTTCAGCTTCTTTTGTTTTACATTTTAAGAAGCATGAGTACAAATAGTTTTTTTACATGCATTTTTCAACCCTTTAGTCATCCATTGTTGATCTGGATGATTCATTTTAGTGTAAGTTTTTAAAACACAGTTTTTATTGTATAAGGTTTCCAAAATATTCATAAACACTTCATATGATTTATTTACATCTTCAACATAAACACAATCCCAGTTTTGTTTAGTTAAGTCATCCTTTAATTTAGCTAATGCCTTTTTTGATCTATTAATTATTCTTTTTTTTTTTGTTGTTTTTTTGTAATAGTTTGATACGTTTTATAAAATTGGTAAATGATCACTAATGTCGTTAGTTAGTTTGCTTCATTTGAGCTGTTGATGTCAAGGTTACAGTTTCTAATGAGTGCAGATCAGTGATTGGTGGCTCAGGTGACGAGCTGGATGGTGATTGGCTGTTTCATGACAACCATAGGATGGCGCCGCTGTGGACGGATCGCACGTCTTCTGTCGTCATAGGGAAGGGATAAGTCTGAGATTGTCGTCATTGTATGTTTCATACATGTCAAAATTAGTTCTCTGCATTTAAACATCACACGTGAGGTCCACCCAGGTGGAGCAGTGGGCAGCTCTGTAAGCACCCGGGGACCAGTTAGGGATTAGGTGTCTTGCTCAGAGACACCACGACATGTGGGAATGGCTGGGGATCGAACCTGGGACTTTCATTTTCTGAGTCGACAGCTCTACCTTTGCCCCATCTCGGCCCATTGGGGAGGTATATCAGCTTCACCCATGATATCATGGAATCAGGCAGACCTTCACTGCACAGTTACAACTGGTCCAAAATGCTGTTGCCCAATTTTTAACTGGTACAGGCAAAAGAGAGCACATTACACCAGTTTTGGCCTCCCTGCACTGGCTCCCAGTTCACGTTCAAATTCAGTTCAAAATCCTTTTGTGTGTTTTTAAATCTCTGAACGGTTCTGCCCCGTCTTGTCTCGCTGATGTGCTGCAGCCATATGTCCCCAGCGCTCTCTGAGGTCAGTGAATCAGATCCTTCCTTTGGTTCCAGGAACCCGTCGTGAACTCAGAGGTGACAGGACCTTCTCTGTTGCAGGTCCAAGACTGGAATGATTTATCACTGCATGTCAGGCAGGCCCCTCCCTCACTGTTTTAAGTCTTGGTTAAAAACCCACTTTTATTCCCTGGTTTTTGACACAGTGTGATTTGTTCTAAGCTGTTTGTATTCTACAGTGTTAGTCATTTAGTTATTATCTTCTTCCATTCGTATCTATATTTTTATTTAACTTTATTTTTTGTTGTGTGCTGTGTTTGTATGTTCTGCTGGACAGCACTTTGGTTGGCCTAGTTGCTGTTTTAAGTGCTATATAAATAAAGTGGTATGGTATGATATGAATTTGGGACCAAATTTAAGTAACTTTAAAAAGTCTTGAAGAGGTAGTCCCAGTCCACACGGTCAAATGCTGTCTCCGCATCAAATGAAAAAATGATTTTGTCACAGGTGTGTTCGGGTGGACCAGGAGTGTACAACACACCAAGCAGCTGCATGACGGGTTTTAACAAACCCTGTCTGGTCAGGAAACACGATTGTGGGGACCACCTGCGAGATGATTGTGGGGACCACCTGCGAGATGATTGTGGGGACCACCTGCGAGATGATTGTGGGGACCACCTGCGCAAGTCATTTTGCCAGGACCTTTGCAAGGATTTTAACATCAGAGTCAGAGATTCTTTGTCATTCGTACCACATGTGGTACATGCTATGGGTCTATAAGAGCCACAGTTTAAAGGGTCTTTATCTTCCTTAGGTATCAGCCAGATTACAGCTTCATGCACGGACAGTGACAATGTCCGTACAGCAAGTGACTCCTCAAACACAGACCTTAATAAGGGTGAGAGTAGACGAGAACGTCTTAAAAAACTCAGATGGGAAGTCATCTGGTCCAGGGGATTCCCCAATTTGCATATCGGATCGCAGAGTTTGTCTCTGCTACAGAGAACTCCCTCTCCAAGTCCCTGATGAGATCAGGTTTCACTGAAGGAAGTTCAAGATCTCCAAAAAAGTTCTCCATATCCGATATGTTAGCTGACGACTCAGTCGTATACGACTGGTAACATTTAATGAAACGTGTATTAATTTCAGCGTTATGGTGGCATGCAGCTGCCTGTTCGTTGTTTAGTGCTCTAATAGTTTGGTTGGCTGATGGTCGCCACAACTGATGTGCGAGCAAACGCCCAGCCTTTTCACTGTGTTCGTAGTAACCCTGTCTGGATTTAGAGATTAAATATTTTGCCTGCTGAGTGGACAAAGTGTTAAATTCAGTTTGAAGTAACAAACATTTCATTAGATCCTGTGAGGGGGAGTGGCTATATTCTCTGTCTAATTCTAGTATCTCATGCGTTGAATGTCCTAGCTGTACCCGAGGTAGGTCTTTAATGTCTCTTGGACAGTACAGAGTGGCGTTCCTGGTGTTCGGTAAACTCAGAGGAAAAATTCAATTTCCAATGTGAGAAATTGGGTAAAATCTTCCTTGGATTAAAGTAAAGGGTTGAATCTCCAAAGACAAAATACAGATTTTAACTCGGTCGAGCTCCACCCTGAGGCCTGCAGTGGTGTTTGCAAACGGCTCAGACCGCCTGCAATTCACTTGTGATGAACTTAAAACCCTCCGCCAGAGCCGCTCTCAGTTCCATCCTAATAATCACTAACTTTGCTTCTGACTGAGGCCAGGATGTCTGACCTCAGAGCCGACTCGTCCGTCCCTCCAGAGCCCGGTGAAGGTGAGGCCGACGCACCTGCAGGTCCACCCGTTCCTTCATCGTGGCAACCTGAGGCTGAAACAGTGACAGTGGGTCGCGGTGGAGAAGCGACTGACGATTTTGACTTTTTCTGCTTTGAGGTCATGTTAGCAGTCTGTTGATTCAGCCACGAGGCGACACCAGTCTCAGAGACAACATCCAGCTTGAAGGCAGCGAGGAGACCATCATAACAAGCAGTTTTTCATCAGGGCCGACTGGAGCGCAGCCGAAACGCAGCTCACGTGTCCACAGCCATGTTGGTTTCCCTGTAGAAAATTTTTCTGTGAAAAAGACATAACTGAACGAAACAATACAGAGAGCTGAGTAGTTTACAATATTTATTAGGACGAGCTTCGTTTTGGGAGAATTATTGGTATTATTTTTTATGAGCCGTCCTCACCGGCATGTAGTCATTCAGTTTGTTCCTTCACAGTCCTGTTATCAGTGATTCATATTATAGTTTGTTAATTTCTCGGGTGTTTTCTTATGAATTAATAGCTGTTTTCATTATTGATTATTGAGCATGCATCAGGATATTCCTGTTTGTTCTTCTCTGTTCTTCAGTTTTTGGGATCTGCACAGTTTCCCTTGCATTTCAACTGGCTTATTTTTATTCCTTACAGATTTTTTGTAAGGCCCTCATTGATGAGTGAAGTTTGAGTGGATCTGAAAAGATTAATCAGCTTTGTACTTTTGTGCTATGCAGCTATAACATTAGTCTTTAAGACTATATGCTTATTTATGCTTAAAAATTTTAGGTATGCTTTGTCAGCAGATTCATTTCAGTTCATTTTAACAACTCATAATAGGAGTCATTTCAGGAAACCATCTAAAACAGGCAACTAGGTCCAATCCATCTGAGTCGACATGCGGTACAGTTCTAAACAGATCCAGATTGTTACTGTGTAGAGGAAGGACATCCTCTGCAAACTGTATTTCTCACATCCCTCAGAATCAGTGAACGGCTCGGATCACTGAAGTTACACATGAGTCATGTCTCTGTTGCATGTGCCACTGAACGTGCTGCTCGGCAGAAGACACACGAGATCTCGCTGCTGAGCATCCTCCGTCTGTCTCACTCTGGATGCTAGATGTGCTGGATGTGTGGGATACGTCTTGTCCTGTTGCATGAACAAAACGATGGTACCTCAGTACAACAAAACAAGAACACGCTTCGTTTTCACACTAATGCTCAACTTCTAGTAAACTTGAACTTTAACTGTCAGCTGTTCTGCAGCACAGGAAACCACCACTCAGCTGCACACTGGCTCATTAATAGACTTCCACTGGATCACTAACTAACAACCTCATTAAAGCCATTAACACATGGTGCACTAATACAAAGGTGTTACTTACAGATGCAGGACAAACCTCACTCTGGACCACATCTGTGTCTTACATGAACTATGCCTTCCCACCCCCCATTCCTAAAACAACAAAGCTGATTGACAAGCAGGAACTCTGATGGGTCTCCACAAACACCCAGCGCTGAAAACGCCACCTATGGTTCATGTTGTTGCACGAGAACGACACATGGATCCAAATCCTGAGTCAGGAAGTTACAAACTTCAAATGCATGAACTCAGTGGACAACATCAAGTTCACCGGTGGGGGTGGGGGGTGGGGGGTAGAAAACCTCGAGCTGCCCCTGGATTGTGCTGTACGAACTGAAGAAGATGATGAAGTCTCAATACTGAACTGGAAACAGCTCACCCACGTTTCATGTTTCATCATGTGTTCACAGACTCTCACCAGCCAACACAAACTGTTTGACATCACAATCTTCTAGTTGCAGAACCGAGAACACCCCCACACAGACAGAAGGAAACAACCTGCAGCAGCGTGTCTGCAATCTTTATCACTTACTTTTAAGACTTCAAAGACATTTTAAAGATCATTGTCATTCAAATTTTAGAACTTTGAGTTACAAAAATAACATCTTTATGAAAGTTCTTTCAAAGTAACACATCTGATGCTTTTCTTTCAAATTTAAACTCAACTCATTCACAAACAGAAGTGGTTTTAGAGCAAAGTGAAAAAGGCTGAATGTGGGTCTGACAGGACTACTGCATGATGGGAGTTTGAGTTTAATTACAGCTTAGTAGTAACATTTGTAGTCCCCAGAACTATGACTCAGAATAAATTAATGCCAACAGCAATAAACAAGTTAAGTGAATGGATTTTAAGATTTAAAATGAAACATTTGGACATATTTACAACTTTTAATGCTTACAATTTTGATTATTAGACTTAAGACCTTTGGAGGTTTCTGTACAATCCCTGTACAGAAACATTTGTAAAAAGAACAGAAAACCTGAGCGACATTAGATTTATGTTCACCCAAAAACTCAAACCATCTGCTGTAAATGTTCAGAATTGATTTTTGTTTTATTTATTTTTTTAATCAAGGAGGTTCAATCATGCAACCTGTTGATAAATGTAGAGACTTTATTCTCATCACATTATCTCAAAACACAATATTCAGTCATGAAACAAACTGAAACCACTCCCTGATGCAAGGTTCTGTTGTTTCTGACTGTAGTTTGTGAAGTTTGCCTTGGTTAAATTTTGTTTAAATGTTTAAATGTTTAAATGGTTAAATGGGTAAATGGGTAAATGTTTAAATGCTTAAATGGTTAAATAGTTAATTGTTAAATATTTAAATGGTTAAATGGGTAAATTTTTTAATTGCTAAATGGTTAAATATTTAAATGGTTAAATGTTTAAATGTTTAAATAATTAATTGTTAAATGTTTAAATGCATAAATGGTTGGAAATGGATGGACCTTTTGTTTTTAGGAGTGCGATTGTTATACTTTTCATTTTTATGATAAGTTTAGATATTTTTGTGCTGCCCTGGTGAGATGCCGCCCTGAGCAGCTGATCGCTCACATCAGAACCCGCCAGCAGAACAGTGAGTTAAGCGTTTTGCCTTGGTGTGTGGCGGTGGCAGGTTTGGAGCCAGAGTGCAGACGGGACACGAGGTGCTGAGGAGGAAATTAAATTTCATCAACAACAAAAATAAAAAATCCAAACATCTGCAGCGAAATGTACTCACAAACAAACTGGAAGGAGAAGGAGGTCAACATGGAGGACCGTTTGGAGACCAGCTATGTTCTGCTGAAGAACCAGACTGACCATAAGGACTGAGAGACACCTGTGACTGAGGGGATGGGGGGGCAGGTGGAGGGGGGCGTGGCAGGCTGGCTGGAAAGACCTGAGGCCGGTGGCCTAGAAGAACATGGGGGAACTGACAATAATATGAAAACAAAGGAACATAACACCAGCATGCTTTTGACATGCAGCTACTCTGCATCCTGCTGACAGACAAAGTTCTATGTGCATGTTTTAATGAGTAATTTAAAAAGTGCAGAAACAAGTAGATTGTGTCTGTGCTGAGTGAGCGAGCTGAAGGAGCCCTGGGGACGTGTTGTGTAAGAGAGCAGGTCCGACAGAAAATGTCAAGATGCCAGGAGGTTTTACGATGCCAGGCTGGATGTGTGTGCTGAGGAGCAGCGAGCCAGCCTTTACGCTGCCTGTTTCCATAAATCACAGGTGCCCCTTGTCCCCAACATGTGACGCTGGAGGCTCCTGTCTGTTCCCGGAAAGCTGGACATTATGTAAAAGTCTGAATCGTTACTTCAACTATGTTCGCATGCATTTGTGCTTTTAATCTGTTTACTGGACTTTTCAGATCTCAAGCCACAGGAACCCTCGGTCGCATGCAACTTGGTGTTGCCAAAACTGCTCCGTTAATGCCAAAAAGCACATCGTTAGTCTCTTCATTTGACAAACAAGGACTTTTTCAATTTATTTTATTTCAATGACAGCAAAATGGAAAATCCACAGCATTTAATCATATATAAAAAAAAAGACAATAAAAATGTTGAATCACGATGTGACCTGAGTTTCTGCTCATTTCACAACATCCATGAGAAGTCTCCCGAGCTAAGAGCGGCTTTTTGTGGCAACTCCAGACATTCTTCCACGAGAGCTGCCAGTTCAGCCGCAGACTTGAGCAGCCGCTCTGCTGGATGCTTGTCTTCGTTTCCAGCTCAACAACCTAATGTTCAGACACCAGTCTCCTTCAAGTGTCTGCCTTTTCCCCTCCCGTCTTTGTTATTGTGCAGTAATGAAGGCTTCACAGGCTAATGAGTCTGAATTCCTTTGGAACTGACTACCGGTTCAGTCAGCAGGATGCAGAGAACACAACAAGCTCTTTTTCACATTGTTTATCTGGCTGACTTTGAGCTTTCATCACTTTCTATTGAACCTTCTGCTGTTACACCTAAATCTGCAAACATGTTCAACTAATGAAATATACATGCATCGTGGTTTAAAGCCACATACTTTATTCACATTTTATTTATTTATTTATGAACCTTATGACAAATCCCACAGAGATCACAGATCTCTTTCGTTACGGAGGCCTGGGCCTGAAGCAGACTAACATGCACACTTTTGATCTGTGGGAGGAAACCAGAGTACGGTACACGGAGAAAACCCACACAGCACGAGAAGAACATGCAAACTCCACACAGAAAGACCCCAGGTCCAGCCGTGGATTGAACACAGAACCTTCTTACTGTGAGGCAACAGTGCTAACCACTGATCCATCGTGCTGTTTGCACGTCCAGTACAGCACATCTGGCCTTTAGAACAAAACGTTGGGGGACTTTATGTAAAGGTCATGGATGTTTTCACTTACTCATGTTAAATTAACATAGAACCATGTGTGTGAGGTCAGCAGAGTCTTTCTGTCCACTCAGAGAGGAGTCTGATAACTGACAACTTGTCGCCTGTCTTGACCTCACCTGTCTGGTAAAAGGTGTTTTCCTAACTCTTTGTCTGCAGGTAGACCTTGGACCAGAGCATCACATAACATCTTGCATGCCTGCGTGTTAACTCTGACCCAACCCCAAACGTTGCTGCCAGAATCTTGTTATAGGACAATGAACTGAGCCTTATTTTATCTTCTTTAACTAAAGTCAGACTAAAAACACAGGATAAACATTCAGCAACTTAACTGGAAACCAGTTTATCCTGGACATGGTTCTACCAAAGACGCTGATGCATGTTATTCCAAATCTGATGAGTCATACAACACAGTCTAACAATCTAGACCATATGTGTCTAACTCAAGGCCCGGGGGCCAAATGTGGCCCTCGTTGACAACTTATCTGGCCCCAGATGTTATTTTAAATGTAAATTACTTTTGTCACTTTAATTTTTTTCAGCAATCTTTGCTTATGATGTCAGAAGTGCAACAGAGAACATCAAATGAGATCAATCAAACTCTTGTTGAGGAACCTGCAAAAAAAAAATGAGTTTTAAAGGAAACAATTACTATTGTTGTTGAGACATAATTTATAATAAAGTTAGCTCTGAGTGTCAATAGCTCAAATATATCTCACAGGAAATAGTAACTAGAGAAATGCTTTTATTGTGAAGGAAGGGGGAAGTCTGGTGAGTAAAGAGGGAAAAGCTGGACAGAGAGTAAGAACTTTGGTGATGAGTTATTTGCTCAGAGATGATAAAGTGATGTTTTTTACTGTCGTCTCTTCCTGACAAACTTCGGAGGGCCAGGACAGAATTCCAGGTCTTAGTGCAACTGGAGGGAAATTCTAGGATCTTGTCAGGTGAGGAGAGTCTCCAGCAGGTAGATGTGACCACATGGTTGAATTTTTGTCTTTTCTTCTCTGAGTTTAGGAGCCAGTGGTGGAGAGGCTGGAGATGTGGTTTGCTCAAAGATTCTCAGGAGCACACAAGGAATACTGCGGACAACAGACAGGAAGATTCTTCTCAAGAATAATAGAACTAAAGTCCCTAAACATGACCAAGATGTTGATCTGTCACCATATAACTTCCAACCATCCCACAAAGAAGGCTTGGTCACTTCAGCCCTGAGTGCTTGCAGCTTGGATCATCTGGGAGTGCACGCAGCTGTCGACGCCTGGGAAACATCCAGGGAAACACCAACTCCTGCACAGCCTGAAAGGGAAAGAGTTGGTGGAAAACCCCAGAGCAGCCAGAACCCTGACATCTTCTTGTTGTTGTTGTTGTTGTTGTTGTAAAGCTGAAGCTAGTGGCTGTCACAACTTGTCAGGCTCTGTGTGTTTACTCTTCTTGTGGTTTTAGTTTTTAGTTTGTTTCGAGTCTGTTTTAGCCGTTTCAGCTTCCTGTTTTTCTCCTCACTGACTTCCTGCCCCTCCCACTCTCACCTGCTCCTCCTTGTCTCTCCCAGGTGTTGTCATTTCTCCCTCATTACTTTCTCTTTTAAGCCTGTCGTTTGTCACTCCCTTGTTCGTGCATTGTGCTTCCCACAGTCATCCATGCTCCGTTCCTCCATGTCTCCCCAAGTGTTTTTTTGTGTTTTGCTGCTACATCAGCCTTTAATTTGTTTTTAATGAATCCATTTTATTTATTGTTCCCTCCGAGTTCCTTGTGTCTGCACCCTGGGCTCATTCTTTCAACCTTTATTTCTACAGGTTAGTTCCCACTGAGCCTGACTCATTTACAAGAGACCTGCTACTTATGACACACGGAGCAGATTCCATTCAGTTTATTTCTAGATCACCAAGTCACAGCAGAAGTCGTCTCAGGTACTGAACAGAAGAGGAGGAAAAGAGAACTCGAGAGTTTATCCTCTGTTTCTGTGGCAACAAACCAGTAGTCCCCTGACAAGGCTGGGCCCCAGTAAGTACTGGTTCACTTCCCATTAGCTCCTGATTTGTGCCTGAGGCGTTCCCTAGTAGTTAACCAAATTCTGTGTATCTTTATTGTAAAATCTAAAAAAGCTAAGTCTGGTCCTCTGGACATTCAAAAAACAAAACAAAGAAAAAAATTGTAGAAACGTTTCGTCTTTCGTCCGAAAGACTTCCTCAGTCTGAGATGCTGTAT
>JARVGS010001636.1:39300545-39310908 GCA_031762315.1 Hypsolebias antenori | reverse complement strand
CCACAAAGTGAAATGAGTTCACATGCAGAGTTTTGGGTGGTCTCTTCAAGTTCACATTTTTCAGACACGTTCTTCTTCATTCCTCATCTGTAGGTAGGAGATGAAACTATAGCTCTGTTCACAGGAACTCTTTTTGTTCTGGTCCGTGTTCAAACTCTGTTGTAGCTGCTGATTTAGTTTGGTCTGGTTGTTCTGGAGCTGTGAACACAACAGGTACCTGAACGCAGCACGGCTATTTTATAAACTTTATGGTTGTTAATTAAATGTGAAGAAAACAAAAACTGAGTTTTATCTGATAAACTGAATGTAAATTACTTTCAAATAAATTGCGGTCTGTGCTCCTCCACCATGGTTAACCGATGATGTCTGCTACTTCCTGTCTGACAGGAAGTTGTGCCCAGAATCATTTCTAAAGCAGTGGCTCCAGGAATAAGTTGGATAAATATTTTTACAGCGCTCATAGTGATCTGGTCAGATTTCAGAAATGCCTGTTTGCATTGTGCAAATATCTAACCAGCTTGAGTTAGGTCCTCTGGTCAGATTCTTCTTTTGTTGAAACTTTTCGTCTTAGCAACAAACAACAAAAGGAGAATCGGACCAGAGGACCTGTTTGGTTTATTTACATGGATTATTGAGCAGCATCAGGATGCTCTGCAGATATCTTCTGTTCCTTTAGTCGAGCAGACTGAAGGCGTCATCCATTTTCACAAACAATGAAACAAACAGAATGATCTGTGCAGATGTGCTGGTCTTTTGTGGAGGTTCAATTTCTTTTTTCTGAGTTTTCACTTGTCTGATTGTTGCTCTCTGTTCGTCACAGCGGCTCAGGGCAGCCGCTTGTTCCAGGGTTTTCCCAAAGATCTGCTGCAGTCTCTGGCTGATGAAAACATCACTTCCAACTTTCACAGATGGAGTCTTTCAATGCAGGTAGTTCTTTACTTCCTCTCCTGGAGCGTATTGTCACCTCCTGTGATAGTTTCTTTTTTCAGTAACTCGTGTTCCAAGGCTGAAAGGTTCTAACTCGTACCCAGTCTGATAACGGCGATCAAGACTCCAACAACCAGCTCTTCTTCAAACAGAACATGATGACTTTTAACTTCAGCTCCATGGCTTAATGCTTAGAGCATCCATAGATTGCAACTGGTCATTGCAAATAAATAATGCAGAAAACTAAATAAATACTGTAGTCCACAAATTCTTTAAACAGTTCTAAAGTTAGAACCTCGCTGAGCTTCAACTGCTGGAGACGTGTCTCAAAATTCTGAGAAAACTGCAAGAAAATGTGAAATGTTCAGTAGCTGTCTCACTGAGTTCTGAGTGTTTGTGACCAGCAAGACACAAGTGACTAGTTCTAGAAAATCACAACCTATTTTTTGTGAACAACTAGAAAACGTGTATTCTGGGCTGTGCACATTATTGTTTTTGCTCTTCTCCACCCACATTGTACCCACCTCACCCCACTATAAATCTTGGCAACCACCCTACACGTATGATTTAATCTACCTGTTTGGTTGTTTGTACAGCACTTTGCTTGGCCTTGTCGCTGTTTAACGTGCTCTATAAATAAAATGGTATGGGCATGGTATGGTACCTGACTACACCTTGATGACATGCCTTTGCAACATTGCGTGGACATTGGGGCAGTACCACTGGATTGGCAGACTGGGGTGGTGGTTCCCATCTTCACAAAGGGGGACTGGAGGGTGTGCTCCATTTACAGGGGCATCACTCTCCTTAGGCTCCCTGGTAAGGCTGTTCAGGGGTACTGGAATAAGTCAGATCGTTGGTCAAACCTCAGATCCAGGAGGAACAATGCAGGTTCTGTCCTGGCCGTGGAGCACTGGACCAGCTCTTTATCCTCATTAGGGTTTTTGAGGGGTCATGGGAGTTTGCTCATCATGTGTTTTGTGGGCTTGGAGAAGACATTTCACCGTGTTCCTCAAAGTACACTGTGGGGTGTGCTCCATGAGTATGGGATTGGAGTCCTGTTACTGCAGGCTGTTCAGTCCCTGTACAAGTGGTGCAAGAGTTTGGTTTTCACATTGCCAGTAGTAAGTCGGACCCTTCAGGGTGGGAGTTGGACTCCTACAGAATTTCTCGGTGTGGCCAGGAGGCGGATGGAGTCCGGTTCAGTGGCCTTTAGGATTCCATCTCTGCTCTTTGCAGATGATGTGGTCCTGTTGGTGTAATAGTGCCGTGATCTTCAGCTCTCACTGGAGAGGTTCACAGCTGAATGGGAAGCAGCTGGAATGAGAATCAGCACCTCCAAATCTGAGGTCATGGTCCTCAACCGGAAAAGGGTGGATTGCTCTCTTCAGGTCAAGGGTGAGGTTCTGCCTCAAGTGGAGAAGCTTGAGTATCTTGGGGTATTTGTTCATGAGTGAGAAAATAACGGAGCGTGAGATTGACAAACGGATTGGTGCAGCCTCTGCAGTATTGCGGACTCTGTTCCGGTCTGTTGTGGTGAAGAGGGAGCTGAGCTGGAAGTCAAAGCTCTGTTTACTGGTCAGTCTATGTTCCTCCCCTCACCTCTGGTCATGAACTCTGGGAATTGACTGAAACAATGAGATCATGGATACATGAGGTTGAAATGAGTTTCCTCTGCAGTGTAGCTGGACTCTCCCTTAGAGACGGGGTGAGAAGTTCAATTATCAGGAGAGACTCAGAAGAACTGCTGCTCCTTCACATCAAGAGGAGCCAGTTGAGGTGGTTTGGACATCTATTCAAGATGCTCCCTGGGCGCCTCCCTAGGGAGGTGCTTTGGGCATGTCCGGCTAGGAGGAGACCCCAGATAACACCAGGACACACTGGGGAGTCTGCATCTCTCGTTTGGCCTGGGATCACCTTGAAGTCCTCCAAGAAGAGCTGGAAGAGGTGGCTGCGGAGAGAAGTGTCTGGACCTCCCTGCTGTTTGTCAAGTAGTCTCCAACAGCAACAGCTCAGTGAGAAACTGACTTAAACTAATTAAAGCTTCCTTTTTTTTATACTTTTTGAGCAAGTGAGCAATATTTAAGCTTTTAGTGTAGACAACTAGAGGCTCTTTGAGTCCTAAAAAAAACTTTTCATATGTAGTCAAGTGGCTAGCAGGAACCATTCTGCTCAAAACTGAATATACTGGTATTTCTTCTAACTCTGTAAGAGGAATCTGAATATGTCTGAGGCATGGATGGGGATTTTTTAGTCAGCTGATCACATCATAACTGCAACAAGTTTAGATGACAGATGTTTGCACTGACGTGCATGATCTGTAGCAGTTCAACCATTAACAATTGAAGCTGCATTACCTGCAGGTATTATTCAAGATCCACATTTATCTGAAGGATTTGGATGGGGTTCTGGTCTCGTTTTAGAGTTTCAGTTTTGATTAGTCTGCTTTTGTAAGACAAAACACTCCTGTTAAAAATATTTTTATAAAAACATTTCTATCACATGATTTCTACATTTTTTCCTGTTTTTGCTACACTGTTGAGTGATTATCCCACAAATTACCATCATTTCCAGACTACTGAGCGCAACTGAATATAAGCTGCGCCCACTAAATTTAAAAAGTAGATACATTTTGTACTTATAAAGGCCACACTTAAATTTAATTCAATTTAATTCAGTTTATTTATATAGAACTACAGTATGTGAGCGCCTGGGTGTGACGAGGCTTAATGTTTTGGTGGCATGAAGCTCGTTAGTTTATCAAAAAATAAAGAAATAAATCCATAAATTATCTGCAGCGTTGTATAAGCTGTGGTGTTCAATTTGTGTGAAAAAAGTAGCAGCTTATAGTCTGGATATTATGGTAAATCAAAGTCAACATACATACATACAAACACATGTGTGTGAACTTACAGAACTACAGCAGAAATGCCAAACTGAAGAAGTTCTACAAAGTCCTGTCCACGAACAGCGACGGAGAGAAAGAGTTCATCTCCACCATGGAAGGTGAGCTTTCTTCATCATCCTCTTCACATTTAATTGTTGTAAATCAGGTTGAAGCCATCCACAGCTTTTAGTGCTTATCTATGAAGCAATGCATGCTGGGTC
Source organism: Hypsolebias antenori (assembly GCA_031762315.1). Lineage (NCBI taxonomy): Eukaryota > Metazoa > Chordata > Actinopteri > Cyprinodontiformes > Rivulidae > Hypsolebias > Hypsolebias antenori. The sequence continues at coordinate 39,306,873 of JARVGS010001636.1, read as the reverse complement.
AAAACCTCCTCCGCTCTCTGTCAGGAACATCTTAATGACAACACACCTGTTCTGACACACCTGTTCTGATTGACTGAAGGTTAACTGAGACACATGGAGTTATTGCTGACACGATGTCTGTTCACGTCTAAACTGCAAACTACACTTGTTATTCTGAGCTGTTAAAACTGTTTAATTCACGAGAAATATCACGGTCAGGTAGGTTGGCCCTAAATACAGGCTGACATGGAGAACTCAAAGTAAAAAATAATCTTATTTGATCAAAATGGAAACAAAAGGCTGACGTGGCCGCAGCAACTCACAGCAAACTCAGCAGTGCAAAGCACGGAGGTCTGAGGTGGACCGACACATCTGGAAGGTTTCCAGAATAATGAGCCGCTGCTGGGGTGGTGGTCATACATTACAGCAGGCCCTCGTTTATCGCGGGTGTTAGGACACACACACACACACACACACCGTGCGCACGTGATAAGTGAAAAAACGTGAAGTAGAGATAGTAGTTCAAGTTCAAGTAAACTTTGTCATTACATCCCATATGGTACATGAGATGGAACAAAATTATGTACACTAGTAGTAATAGTAGTAGTTTATTGTAGTATTTATATACAGTATATGTTAAGGCTTTAGAAACCCTTCCACACTCTTGCAATGTTTTCAACTCTTAAACCTACTAATTTAACAACATACTTATCTGTAGCTACTAAATTTGAGTACTGAGTCCAACAGGACCAGTGGAGACACCGGTCCATTGTCAGAGGCCACGAGAATATCATTAGTAACTTTCACCAGTGCAGATTCAGTGCTGTGGTGAGCTCTAAACCCTGACTGAAACTCTTCAAACAGATCATTTCTTTGCAGATGTTCACGTAACTGACCAGCAACTATTTTCTCTAGAATTGTTTAGATGAAAGTTAGATTAGATATTGTAGGGATGGCACCATCTTGTGAGCCTTCCCCTGTCTGCACTCTCTTGTGTTTCTGCTTTAATTGTCTGATTAATCTCACACTTGTCTCTTGTCCTGGCTGTGTATATAAACCCATCTGTTAGTCCTGTCATTTGTCGGTTCGTTGTTGGGTATTGCCTGTCTTGTCCTGCCTGTCTGATCCTGTCTGTTCCCATCCTGAAGCCATTTTGTAAGTTTGCTGCCATGTCAGCCTTTTGATTTATTATTGTTATTAAAGAGTATTTTATTTTATATGCCTGCCTCCTGAATCTGCCTGCTCAACTGGATTCATTCCTGTCCTTACCTGCCTGAAACCCTGACAGATATAGGTCTATAATTGGCTAGGATTCCTGAGTCAAGGTTATGTTTCTTAAATAAAGGTTTAATTACAGCAATCTTAAAGCTCTGTGGTACGTAACAGTTCATTCGAGACAAATTAAGCAGGTCCAAGATGTGGTTATTAATTAAGGGAAATACATCTTTAAACAGTCTGGTTGGGATGGGATCTGGTAGACATGTGGATGGTTTGGATGACGCTATTTTTGACAATTTGTAGAGCTGAACAGGACAAAAACAGTCCAAACATAAAATCACATTCTAGTGACATTTTTAAAGTTGTCTCATCTGACACAGAACCAGAGGCGATACTAGGAATGTTGGTTTGATTTTTTTTCCTTAATTGAAACAATTTTATTTATAAAGAATCTCATGAAGTTATCATTGATTATAGTTGTAGGGACATGTGAATCAACAGAGAAAGGATATTTCATTAATTTAGGTATGGTACTGAAAAGGAACCTGGGGTTATTTTTATTCTCATCAATTAAAGATGAATCATATAAAGTTCTAGCTTTATGGAGCACTTTTTTGCACATAAGCTGGCTATATCCATCTCCAGGCAAAGGAAAAATCCTCAACGTTAGTGGAGCGCCATTTTCTTTCCTGGTTTCCAGATATCTTTTTTAAAGTATGTAATTAAGAATTGAACCAAGGAGCTAATCTCCTCTGTTTGATTACTATCTTTTTCAGCAGAGCAGCTTTATCAAGTGAAGTTTGCAAAGTAGTTGTAAAGTTATTAGTATATTGGTAAATGCATTAATAGTCATTCGGTTGTTGACACTGTTCTGTTAGACAAATAAAAAATATTGTTTATGGTCAGAGATTAGATCTTGAATAGCTGAATTTGCCCATGAGAGAGTGAATGTTCAAAAGACCAACGTTTATGGTGGAGGAGTTGATAGCAACTGGAGCATGAACCGACCGAGCTAGGCTGGCTAACATGCTACTGTTAGTGGCCCGAGCATTGTGGTGTGTAGAATGTGAAAGTTCGACTAGATGGAGTTTATGGGATTAGTCTTGCCAAAGTTGAGTCTACGGCAGAAGCCACTGTGAATTTATCTTCAACAAAGATGGAAGGCAATGTCCTGAAGAGGAAGCACAGGCTGCACGACTGGTAGGAAAAGAAGGTGAAGGAGACTGATCACTGAGTGATGGAGAAGTCCAGACACCGGGTGGTGGTGGATGATCAGCTGGAGAGTCCAAACCAGAGCATGCAGCAGTTAAACCCTAATAAGCCACATGGTTGATAGTGAGACGAAGCAGATACTTAGTGTAGAAATACCAAGGTAAGGATCCATGAAAAAAAGCAAAAGAGATTGAATAAAACAAAAAAGCATGAAAAGCACGACAAGCAGTGGCAGCCATGATGCGCCAGCGTTCACTCACCGGAATAGGTATATAGTAGGTATACTGTGGATAGAAACCAAAGTAGACCAGTTAGTACAAAATTTTTTCTTTTATTTGAATAAACGCACAACAAACGTACAACAGTTGGCTTTGAATGAAAAACATGTTATAGAATTTGTAAAACAATATCAAAGCAAAACACGTTCAGGTATTAAGTAGTAAATAAAAAAAGATTAATTATGCAAATACTGTAACAGGTTGAACCAACTCAATGTGTCTATAATATTTTCCAAATGGGTTGACAATGACATGAGCCCATGTCATGTATCATTGCCAGTGATACATGACATGGGCTCATGTCATTTGGGCACTTTTTTAAAACTTATTTTATTTATTCATTTCAGATTTAAAACAAGAAAGATAATTTACAAATCACATAGAGAGAAAAGTAAAAAAAAAAAAGACAAAACCTAAAATGAAAGGAAGTAGAAGAAAAAAATCTTATATCTGCCCCTTCTTAAAAACAAATCAATTCAAATAATCAGTTCAAACAATGATCATCTATAAATTATGTAACAACATAAATGACTCATCACAAATGGACTTTTCTAGTACATTTCATATTAACTAAAATTTATATATATTTTTTCATCAATTTAGTCTTAATCAATTTCTTAAATATAGACACTGACTTTACCTTTTTTTACATCGCTTTCCAAACTATTCCACAGACTTATTCCTTGTATTGAAGTTGACCGACCCTTTGAACTTGTTCTGTATTGAGGTTTTATAAAAACGTCTGTTCCCTTTAAATTATAACAACTTTTCCATTTTACAAAAAGCGTTTGAATGTTCGAAGGTAGTGTTGAATTCTGAGCTTTATACAGTTCTAACAGAATATTATAATCCACCAAATCATAAAATTTCAATAATTTCAATTGATGAAGTAATATACTTGAACGATGACAGTAATACTTTCTTGTAATAATCCTTAAAGCTCTTTTCTGTATAAAAATAGGCTTGGTTATGGTTTTATACGTTTTTCCCCATATATCAACACAACATAATAAATGTGGGACCACGATTGTATTATACAGCAATACAAGGCTTTATCATCTAATAACTCCTTAACTTTGTAAAGCACTGCAGTAGATCTAGATATTTTAATTTTTACAGAATTCATGTGCTGTTTCCATGACAGTTTATCATCACTAATCACACCCAAAAACGTCACCTCACTCATTCTGCATATCTCAACGCCATCAATTTTAAAAGGTACCTCAAAAGGTTTTTATTTTATTTTATTTTTTTTACTAAATATCATATAATTAGTTTTATCAAGGTTCAGTGATAACTTATTTAATTTAAACCAAGTTTGTATTTTAACAAACTCAATATTCATCAACTCAAGCATCTGTTCCAAGTCTTTACCCAAACAAAAGAAAGTAGCATCATCAGCAAAAAGAACACATTTAAGAATACCGGACACCTTCATTAAATCATTTACATACAAAATAAACAACTTAGGTCCAAGTGCAGAGCCTTGTGGCACTCCAGATGAAACATTGCATAGGTTAGATCTTACATCATCTGTTTGAACAAACTCTTTTCTGTCTTTTAAATAACTACATATCCACTGCAAAGCTGGTCCTCTAATCCCATATTTTTTTGTAATTTATCAAGTAGAATGGTGTTGTCAATAGTGTCAAATGCTTTTTTTTAAAAATCAACAAACATACTTATACAAAGTTGTTTTTGATCTATAGCTGTGGTAACTTGTTCCATCAACTTCATAAGAGCCATGGATGTTGAGTTATTTGATCTGAACCCATATTGACTGTTACTTAGAATATTATTTTTACCAAGAAATAGATAAAGTCTGGTCACAAATAATTTTTCTAGAATTTTTGAGAATTGTGGCGACAAAGACATAGGTCTGTAGTTGTTAAATACACATTTATCACCATTTTTGAAAAGAGGAACTACTTTTGCTATTTTCATTCTGTCTGGAAATATTCCTGTTGAAAATGACAAATTACATATACTGTATATGTAAGTGGTTCAATAACATGATTTATTATTTCTTTTACCACCATCATATCCATGTCTTCACAATCTTTTGATCTTTTATCAGTACTGTACATTGTTTAACTACCTTCATTATTTCTTCTTTATCAGTTCCCTTTAGAAACATACTGTTCACACAACCATTGATCAAATAACTTACATTTTTATCAACTTTCAGTATTGAAGCTGCGAGGTTAGATCCAACATTTACATAGTAATTATTAAATCCATTTACGATTTCATTTTCATCATGGTTTTCCTTATTATTTTCCATGAAATGTTGAGAAAGGCCCATACTAACCTTATATTTTTTTAGAACACTATTCATTACTCGCCATGTTGCCCTCATATCACCACTACTTTTATGTAATATACACTATACCTGTAATTTTCCCTCTTATGTTTTCTTATGATCCCGTTAATTTGTTTTTGTTCTGCCTCTTGTGTTCTGGATTTCAAAAAACATGAATACAGATAGTTCTTTTTTTTTTTTTTACATGCATTTCTCAATCCTTTGGTCATCCATGGTTGATCAACAGTATTTTTCTTTATATAATTTTTTTGCACACGTTTTTTTATACAAAACTTCTAGAATATTCATGAACTTTTCAGAAGATTTGTTCAAATCATCTACATACACATCATTCCAATTTTGTTTATCTAAATCATCTTTAAATTTGTCTAATGTTTTTTAGATGTGTTTATTATTTTGTTCTTTCTTGTAATTTTTTTCATAAAAATTTCATAATTTTTGTAAATTGTGAAAACTGGTAAATGATCACTTAAATCAGTCATCAAGATAACACCTGTGATCACCATCAGTGATATTTATAAAAATATTACCGATTATTGTAGCACTATGAGATGTGATTCTTGTTGGATTAGATATCAGTGGAAAAAAACTCAAACTACACATTGAATCCTTAAATGTACTGATGTTATTTGAGTCAGCCCCTGTCCCCAGATTAATATTAAAGTCTCTGCACAAAAAAAACTATGTTGTTCTTACAACTTTTAACTAGTAACTCCATAAGTTTATCTGTGAATAATTCAAGTTTTGATCCAGGTGATCGATATACACAGCTTATTATAATGTTTTTATTTTTCTTATTTATTATTTCTATTGTTATCATTTCCATTATATTGTCAACAGTCATAGACATTTCATTATACAATCTACACTTTATTTCACTGTTTACAAACAGAGCCACTCCTCCACCTTTTTTATTTTTCCTATTCGTGTGATATAATTTATACCCTTCAATATAAACATTATTTATGTTTCCATCATTTAACCATGTTTCTGAAAGTGCTACTATTGTAAAAGTCTTATTATTTTTTTTTAAATAATCTGATATCTTAGATATACAGTATTTGCATTAAAACTTCTACAATTTATATGAATTATAGAGAGAGCTCCATTTGACGTATTAATTTCATTGAACTGTGCAACATTACAATATTCACTACATTTTACAACTGGAAAAAAGTTTCTATCAGTAACATCTTCAACATTATGTTTATTATACATGTCGGGGGCTGGGCGCTTGGGCATGTGTCGGCTCTGCCTGGGGTCTGCCTGGTAGGGCTCGGGTCCTCTGGTCCTGTTGGGCCTTGGTCTGGGTGGTGTG
>JARVGS010001636.1:39200252-39211367 GCA_031762315.1 Hypsolebias antenori | reverse complement strand
TATGTACATGTATATATATGTATATGTATATGTATATATATATATATATGTATATGTATATATATGTATATGTATATATAATCACAATTGATTGATTAACCTGACTTATAAAGGTTGAATGAATGATCTTAAAAATATTGAGATATTGTTTTTGGTCCAGATCGCCCAGCCCTATCATCACATGCGTTAAAAGCCTTGATTTGTAAATCACTAAAACCTTCTGTCTACTTATGTTCTGCGGACGCTGAGGTCATGCTCTGATTTGGAGGAGTTACAGTCTGATCCACCTGATGGGAGAAGCTGATCCTTATCAGGGTGCTCTGATTTCCAGATGTGTATCGCCCCTGCCAGAGGGCAAATCTGGACAGTGATGGTCGTATGCATTTGTCTGATTCAGACCAAAAATAATCTCACGAATCACTGGATAAAATCTAACAAAATTTGCAGAAAGTATTGTTTATTTAAATACTTATTAATGTACTTTTCAAAGGATTACTTTTAAGAGTCAGTCTGATTCAAGATGGCTGCCACACCTACCTAAAATAAAAAAACACAAACGCCTATAGCTCAGTAAATTTTACATAAATTGAGCAAATATTTTATGTGTATGCAACAGAGAAGGGTCCCAACATACACACTGAAATAGAAATAGATGAACGTTGTGTAATGACCCTGTAATGAATGGCAGCGGGCGATATGCAGTCAAGCTTTATTTCTACAGGTTGGTCTCATTGAGCCTCAAGGACTCATTTACAAGAGAGACCTGTTTTAACAAAGACTGATGACAACTGTAGATTCCCAAATTAAATATTTGGCTTTTACTGCTGTTCATTGATTTTTTTTTATTTTTTTATAAATTTAAGAGTCCAGAATTTTACACCAAATAAAGATCTGTTACTCAGCTGGTGTGATTATAATAAAAATCAACAAAGATGAAAAAGATGTGGAGACATTTGTGACAGAGGATTAATGTTTGTGGTGTTTTACTTTGTTGTACACACGAGTCAAAGTGTAACACAACCTGTAGAATAATGAATTATTTAAATGAATCAACAGGAAGTGATCATGTTGTAGCTCAGGTGGGTGGAAGCAGCGACCTGATGCTGAGAAACATTAAAGTGGAATTCTCAACAGTATACGATTTAAAGACGTGAGAGGAAAACAGTGGAAGAGGATTACAGGACAGAAAATAGGTTAATTAGGTGCAAGAAACACCTCCTGTTGCCGGTTTCGCTTTGTTCTCTCATTTCTTTGCGTCTCCCCGTGTTTCCTCGTCGTCTCTTGGCAGCACCCTTTTCATCTTCGTCTCGGTCCTTCATCTCTTAACGAACGCGAGCCTCGGTGACGCCGACTGCCTCCAGAGGCCCGGAGTGGGCAGACTGACAGCGTTACATTCAGCACAGAGACGAGGAGAACCTGCTCGAAAAGACAAATGAAGGTGATGGAAGGAGCTGAACAAAGACTCGTTTGAAGCGGCGATGGCTTCAACACAGGGCAAAGAAACGAGTCGATGCAGGAACTTCTGTCACAAATATCTGTTTTTATTACTTTTCTTCTGCAGAGCATCAGGCTCGTACAGGTTTTGTAAACCGTAACGCTGATATCCTTAAATGCTTTCACCAGAACAAAAAGATTTATGTAATAAAATTAAATATATTCATTGAATCAATAGAAGCAATGTAAGAGCAACTTCAGGGGGAATGTATGTTTGAGCATTAAATATTAATAAGTCCAGTTTAAAACAACTGTCATACATTCAGGGTGCATTTATTGAAGAATGACAGTCTTTTTTTAAACAATTAAATAAATTAAAATAGAATCTTAACAGTTTGTCCTGAAGCATGGTTTCTTTATGTAAATCTATCAACTTCTGCTTCGTGTCTTTATTGGAAGATCTTAAAAGATGCATCTGGGCTCATGTCAGGGATGACTCTCTTCTACTACCACCACTTTTATTTTAGCTCACTTATCTGGACAACTGATGGAGTTAAGCGATTTTTACAAATTTGGTTCAATTAGATCTAACAGCCGTCTTAATTTGTGTTGACATTTAAAGTTAATCCGTTGTAGATCGTCATCCAATAAAAGCGTTCATCCAGGGGTTAATGGGATATTTTGCTAACAGACAGTTGACTCTAATAGTTACTTCAAAATTATGTGTTAAATATGACTGTAAGTGACCACCCCACTGAAAGTTGGCTTAATATTTGTATATATGATGGAATTCTAGCCTTTATTGATCAGGCTACAGTTGCTGTGGCGGACATCTTGAATTGTTCTAGATGTTTATCCAAAAAACTTGTAAAAAATAAAGTTGGTAAAGTGGTTTAATGAGATAAACACCTGAAAAATTACTGCCTTTGTTGGAACACAAGTTTTTGCCCTGCTGAATGTAAAGGATGTAGACCACTACATGAATAAATGGTAATTGTAAATACATTGTGACACATCTGTCAGTGTTTTTAACGTCCATCCTTTATGAGTTGAAAAAGTAACAACTGGACTTTACTTTTGTCTGTTTCTCAATAAGTTTGTTTCTAACAGATTAGTTCGTTGAGTTGACTTTGATTTTTTTCTCATTTCTGGAGTGTATTTGCAACTAAAGGTGCCTTAAGTTCTACATAAATATTGAATATTAAATAAATTACAATTAAATATCTTCATTATAGAAACAAAGATTTCAAAGCATTTTTAGTGTTTTTTGGTCTAATCTTGTGAATTTATCTCACTTTTAAAAATGACAAAGAACAGGAGGCACATTTTTTTACTTCATTCTAAGATTTAGTGACGTCGACTTGTTGTCAAATAAGTTCAGTAAAAATGAACTATTTAAATGCTGGATGGTTTAACTCTGAGTTACAAATGTTCAGATCTGATGGACTTACGTTAAACCCAAAGAGTGTCGACCAACAGAATCTGGTTGTTTTTGAGTCCAGACCACATCTAGACATGTCATCAGCCACACTGACAGAACATTTTGAGCAGGAGCTCAGTTGTTCCTGTGTGAAAAGAGTTCATCCCAATTATGAAATGCCCCAAACCGTCTCTAAAGTACCTTTGAAAGCTTCGTACTAAATGACTCGTTACTCACGTCATCATTGTCTGCTCAGCAGCTTCTGTGCAGTCGTCTTTTATTCACTCAGAGCCGGGCTCCAGTGTTGATGGGAGCGATTTACACCTTTTAATGCCGACTGTTGGGCGTCGTATGAGAATGAGGCTACAGGTCGATAACACATACAGTTTCTGTAAACATCGTTTAACTCCAGACTCACCACACCACATAATTGTTTCTGTGTTAGCTGGAAAATCAATCCAGCAATGATTGGAGCGCCCTCCTGTTACCTCCGTCAGCGCCGTCGTCTTGTAAAGGTCCCGTCGTGCTCTGGGTGTCGAGCTCCATCTGGGGACAACGTTCTGTTCTCTGTGTTCTCTTCTCATCTTTGGGTCTGTGGTGTTTTAAAGTTAGGGTTCAGGATCCCTGATGCACGTCAGGATGTGGTTCAGCAGCTGGAACATCTTATCTCCTCTTACCTGGAGTTGAATAGAACGCAACGATCGTCTAAAACTGATGAGAAGTTCCAACTCGTCAGTCAAGTAATTTATACTGAATCTTTTATTTTATTGTTCGTATCAACAATAAAACAGTGTTGCATTGCTTTATGACTACATCAGGAAATACTAATACAACTCAGTACCTGCTATTCACCTAGTACTTTGGTTCCTCCCTGTTACTTGTGTGGACCTTGTACCCAAATGGTAAATAACACAGCTCAGGCTTTGTGCCAGGTACATATGCTGTAAGTACCAGTTAAGTACCTAGTACATACCAGTAAATTACATACCATGTACAGTACTTACATGTGTACCTGGTACATACTCTGTAAATACAGGATAACAAATTAGTACATAATATAACCCAGTCCCTTTTAGGTACTGTTAATCTCTGGTACGTACAAGGTAAGTAGCTGGTGCATGTACCAGGTGAGTAGAGGGCAGTATTATGTATTACTACTTCTATACCTGTTTCTCTCCATGTTTTATTCCACGTCATGTTAGTCTTGTCCACTTGGTGTCATTTGTTGTCGTGTCTCCATCCTGACGTCGCCTTCTCTCTGACGATGACTTCTGAAGACAAAGTCTTCATCTGTCACATGTAGGTGCTTTGAGTATCTGCGGGTCCTCTTGCTGCCTCTCACAGTCTTCCTCTTTCACTTCACTCTTCTCAGTTCAACTCTGAAAACTCTTAAACAGCATTATTTGTTCCTTGTCTTCAGTTGTTAGTCTTGAGATGTAAACGTGATTTTAGAGAACTGGTGAAAGAGTTTGAGAGAACCAAAACATGTCTGATGTTAAAGTGCTGAACAATTCTTGATCAGTGACGTTTAGTATGACAGATGTTTTATTATCTGCTGGTGAAAGGAGCAGCACATCGTGAGCTCTTCATGACTTGTTCTGGAACGCAACGTGGAAAATTTGACGACAGAATCTCAAGGCAACGTCTCCGCTCATTCCTGCCGTCTCACTTTTGCACGAGAAGCTTTGAATTAATTTAAGGACCAGTTCAGGTGTTGACCTGTTTCCTTCGTTCTATCCAGGAAAATTTAAGCAGATGTCAGAGCAGAGGGTTTCCAGCATCTTTATGTTTCCAACGACGGACTAAAAAATAATCAGACCAGGTGAAATCATTTTTAAATTATGCAGAAAAGATATTGTTCTCTTGTTAATGGAGATATGGACACATTATTTACCAAATGGTTTATATCTTTAGCGTCAGTCATGATAGAGGGATAAAAAGGATCTATGACAGAATGAAGCTGGTCCTGTGGGCTCTTTTCAATGTTGGAGGGAATTATAAATCTGGATGCAAACAATTATTTTATTTCCAGGGGTCACGTCTTTCAGATTGCGAGTGCTAGGACTTGTGTCCCTCAATGAAAAAAAAAAAAAAATCCAAGTCCTGTTTTCCTGTGCACGCCATCTACGAGCCATGCATGACAAACCATTCAGGAACAGCAGCCGTGCTTGTGGTCCATGTTTCATCAGCCGCTGAGTATTAACGAGGCTGGGCTGCGGCCCGCTGGCTGACAGAACCTGCTGAAGGATTTATGTGTCCTGGCTGCAGAAATCAACCAAGTAGTTTGGAGACGTGATGGATTGATTTCTTGACAAACTTCTCATTTAAAGACAAAATCAACTCGCATTATTCAAGCACTTCCTTCATGAAAGCTGATCAGAGGACAGTCTCACACAAAACAAGCAGCTACCAGCTAATCTCTTGGATTTTTAATTTTATCTATTCATTGGCTGTAATTAAACCAAAGTAATCAGCTGTTTGGTTTTAAGGAAAGTTGAAGTTTTTAGACGCTCCCTGTATGATTCATGTCATCTCACATTAATGCTGGTTCTGGTTATGCACCAGAACCATAAACATGCTGGTTCAAAAACACTTTGTCCCGTTCTTCTGTTTTTTTTCTTGAAGTTTGTCTTTTAGAGAGTATTTTTATGTAAAAATTGTTTTACACAAACCTTATCATAGTGTGCCAGATTCTCTTTGTTAGCAAAATATCAAATAAATCACATGATAACGTTTGATGCAACTTTCCAGAAGTAATCAAAGAATGCACCAGATCAGGGGTCTGCAACCTTGACGATCAGAAGAGCCATTTCTGCCCCTTTGTTCACTAAATTAAACGTGTCCAGAACCACAGTACCTGCTACAACTGGGATTCTCCACTGGTGGCCCACAGACCACTTTAAGTTTGTTGGAGGGTGCTTTTCTGGACAGGAGGGGTGATTTTATTAAACTAAAAATAACTAATGATTTTTAACATTTATTGATATTTTTACATTCCAAGACAAAATAAAAGACAAGATTCTCGTAAAGAAGGAAAAATAATATAGTTTCTAAAAACTAAAACAATAACTATGCATTCTTATGTGATTTTCTTTTATTGTTGTAGAAAAATTACATATCCTACTTTGAAGAAATAAAGCATAAAGTGAAAGTGAGAATGTTTTACTTCTTGTAATGTTTCTTGTGTTCATATATTTGCAGAATAAATTGCAGTAAAACTGCTAAAACTAGCCTTTTTAGTTGTTGTTATAACAACCAATAAAATTCAGTTTCATTTCAGTTTTGGTCAAAGCTTGAAAGAGCCGCTGCAGAGGGACCAAAGAACCACAAGTGGCTCCAGAGCCGCAGGTTGCAGACCCCTGCAACAGCCATTAGAGCCAAGCTTCTTGAAGATGGCTGTCACAGCCAAATGAAATTAGTTACCGGTATTACCGGTACTCATTTTAGTACATGTTCTAGTAACACAGTTTCTGTAACTCTTCCATACTTTTGTTCCTCTCCTAACGCGTAAGAATTTAGCATCCTAAAATATAGAATATACAGTGAGGCTCGAGTCTTGGCCAGTTTATTTTATTTTATTTTTTTTTTATATCTATATCTATATTACTTCCAAACATCCAGAGTTTACTCATCAGGCTTTCACATTTTAATCTTTGCCTTTTTAGTCTCACAGATCGTCGCTCTCAGAGTGAGATTAGTTAATGAGTTTCTACTTTAAGCTCCTCCCACTGAGACAACACTGAAATAGGTCTCCCTCTTTTTCTAATCTTTTGTCTTTATTCTCTTGAGGTTCTCTTGAGGAAGCACAAAATGGCTTATTAATTTGTTAATGGCAAAATATAGATTGTGAGAAGACCTGACTGGAGTGTGTGTGTGTGTCCTTTTGGTTCATTTAGCATGTGTACAGTCTGTTTTTCATTTATTCTTGAATTGTGAGTTCCTGTTTGTGTTTTTTACCCCGAGGCCTGATTGGATATGTAGAATACATTTCTAGAAAATAATCTAGATAAAACCTGTTTAAATTTCCTGTTTTTCTCTCTCTGCTCTTCAAAAAATGCCATCAACCAAATAATCCTGCAGAAGTTATACAGATATATAATCTTAATTTAATTTACATTCTGGTCGGTTTATTCCCACAGATCCACTTCACAACAAGTCGTGTCAGAGCACGGTACCAAATTATTTACATATGTGATAAAATACAAATTAGTAAATGTTAGGTGAGGAAGCGAGCAGTTGTGTTGAAGCTTTATTTCTTTGCGATCATCCTGTAAGTGTTTCAATGGAAACAACTGAAAGAAACTACTCCCTTTAACTGGAATGAACAGAACCAGGACAAGAGGAAGACGTTCTCTGGGGGTAGATTTGACTCTGATTTGTTTCACTGATTGTTCTCGGCTGGCTCTGTCTAATTGCTGGAACGTACGGTTTTATCTCGACTTGCAGCTCGTTGTTGTCTCTCGTCTTTCCCTCCTTGGTTTCAGTCAGTTTTAGTCACATTTCACATCGAGAGGCCTAAATTCAGAGAATCAAACCATTTTCTCTTGAATCCCAGTCCAGGAGCTTTGAACCATTCTCCGCTCCGTGTCCAAACTGGTTGTGGTCACATTTGGGCCACGTTAGCATCTGACTGTGCTCGTTTTCAGCTCTGGTGTCAGATTTTACTGAAAGTAACAACAAAGACACAGAAATGTCTATTTTATAAATTTTTTCACGTTCCTCTTCATGGAGTGCGATGTTCACAGAGGAGTGTTTCCAAGTGTTTGGTTTAGATTCTCTGGAGTGCAATAAAACAAATCTATAATAAAAAAAATAACCCTGAAAAATATTTTTTCTTCAAGAAGGAAGCAAATTGTTTGACTAAACTATATAGAAGCCAATTAACATAATAAAACATTTAAGTAGAAGTTTTAACATCTAAATGTGTACTATGATTCCTGTTAGTCTTCTTCGTTTGTCGATACATTTATTTATTTTAGCAAATTGACAGTTTAAAATGTATTTCTTTACCTGGTGGTGTTGAGGTATTTTCAGGTGGAAAGGTCACAATGTTTGTCACCTTCCGCTTCAATAGATTCTTTGTTGAAACCAGGTCTCTCTTGTAAATGAGTCCTCGAGGCTCAATGGGATTAACATGTTTGTTTGTTTGTACTTTATTCATTTCAAGTTAAAAGAAACAGAATACTATTTACAACAACCTGATAAAAGAAAATACATATGAAATGAAAGGAAGCAGAAGAAGATAAAATCTTATTTTGTCTGCCCCTTCTTTAACAATCAACTCAAACAATTATTTTTTCTCCAAACAGAATAATCCAAAAAAGAAAAAAACTACACAAAGTAACTCATCGCACTTTACCAAAAAATTCCTATTTTATTTAAATGTATTAGTTAATTAATTAACTTATTTATTTATTTATTTATTTATTATTTATACTTTGTCACATAAAACTGTACACTTCTGGCATAAGATTGTTTAAGTTGTTCCACATTAAAATATTTTATAAGCGAGGTGTGTATATTCATTTGCACCTAAAATTACACTTTTACATTGACCAGGACTGTTTTATCAGTTGTGATGGTTTTATCACACAGCCCATGAAAGATGGGCAATCATGCATAAGAATTGCACGTGTGTAATTGTTTTCATTTATTTATTTATTTAGGATATAGGATGTTTTCTGATGTAACCACCTACATTGTCAGGACCAGTAAAACCAAAGTAAGATTCTAATATGGTGGAACATCATTTTTGTTGGTTAAAGGTTAGGGTGCAGGATGAAAGACAAAATATGTATGTACTGTAATTGTTTTGTTTTTTGAACCTGTCCAGAGGACCAGACTTAACTTTTTTATAGGGTTTAGGGCTAAGGTGTGAATGAATTTTAATTTATGGTTGGACATATATTGGTCATGGTTAGGCTACTGAAGTGAACTATAATCAGCATGGATTAATCAGATTCAGAATAATCTTTATTATCATTGTACCAAGATACAACGAGAATATGTCCATAGAGTCGTCTGAAAGATGGGCGGAGTGCACGTAGCTGCTGCTGTGATAGCGTGACCATCTTATCCTTTTCAGAATACATTTTTGCGATAGACAACACTTTTCCTTAGTTTACACATTTCCCAGGAGAAATTGATGAGTCAACCTGTCTCATGGCCAACCATTGAGTCAGATTCAGATAAGCCTCAATTGTTGATTTATTCAGGCAAACTTTTCTTCTTGTCAGCCTTGAGTCTTACTGATACTTCCAAGGTCTGAAATGGCCAGATTAGGGTGCATACTGGTTCGTGCTTACGAGCCTTTTCAAGGTCATTTCTTGCTGATGAGTCCCAAAGCCTGCAGATGGCCTGCGATCCAAATCACTTCCATCTTACGGTTTAGCTCATAAATCAGCTGATTTTGAGTCCTCAAAGCACGAACCAAACCTTCACATAGACAATGGCCTGACAAGGGCCAAATAAGCTGTGGCCGTATTCTTTGTACAAAGTATGTTGATAGACCAGGAAACAGGCTATTCCAAAAACAGGAAACTTGTTATCATAAATCCAATTATATACAATTTCGGCGTCCTCGGTCTACAGCAGAGGAAAACACATCACATTCAACTTCCCAGAGACATACTGTATTTAGTTGCACATGTCGTCTGAGCAGATGAGGGTTCTCCAGGACCCTATCACATTGTTGAAAAGATTTTGTCATTTGCCTCAAAAGTCCAGTTGGTCAGATCCAAAACAGTAGTTTTCATTTTGGAAGATGTGTAAATATAGGAGCTGCTCCGATACAGACAGAGAACAAAAAAGCAGTAGAACAGGGAAATGGAAGAGAATGTGTGAGCCTCGTTCCAGAGCCAATGAGATAAATGAAGCTATTTTGACATTATGTAATTCAAGTTATGCAATTTGAACAAAAATAAAGACATCAGGTTTAATTTTTGTTTATTTATTCAACAGCACAAACTGTCTGTCACATAAACACCAATAATTAAACTGAACACTATTAAAAACAAGTTAACCGAACTGTAAACTGAACTGGACTCTTCATCTGTTGTCATCCTGAGTACTGATGCCATGTTATTTATCTGGGTTGTTCAGGCTGTCACTCCTTTGCTTAATGTCACTTAAAACACTGAATGGACTGGGAAAAAAAGAACTGAGGGAAATTTAAGTGAATACAGTAGTTGCTCCAACATCTTTCTCTTCGACGTCCTCCTGCACCGCCGAGCCTCGGGCCGATAGACGCATATGCTCGTTCAAAACTGGTCTGCCTCTGGGCTCCTCCTCGCAGGAAAAATAAAAACTCAGTTTGTTGTTATGTAACTGAAGTAAACACAAGCTAACATTTTTAAGAACGTTGATTTACCTAATGTAGCATCGATGGCTACTGATCTAACACTGGAGTAGAAAGTCTGACATCATCCTCGTCGGTTCTGATCCACTCAGAGACCGGTGTGGAGCTGTTAGATGAAGTGGTCCCATTTGGCGTCAGATCTGTTGACTCGTATCCAAAATCCAGCTTTAGCTTGTTGTTAAGGTGTTGTTAGCTGGGCTTTCAGCCCAGGGGAAAGTCCTTACTGAGAGCAAGCATGTGCATTACGTGAATGTACAAAATCCACAGTGCCAACTAATGACCCGGCATGGTAACTACAGTGGATTGGGTAGATTCATAAAGTGCTCACTGAGCTCAGAAGAAATAAAAGTGATTGCCTAAAATGTTCACTTATTAAACGTGTTCAGATTAAAATGCTTTGAATATTTTGAGATGGTTGAGTCCAGATGTGAAACATAAAAATGTAAATCAAACTTTTTTTTCTGAACTTAGTCATTTGTGAACATAAACAGTTGTCATGTTTTACGTAGGCTATTATTTTGACATGTTATACTATTACGCAGTAAATGAGAGAACATTAGACATAAGAAATTAGACATACATTTTCAGTTCTTTTGCATTGTGACAATAAATATTGTCAAAAAGTACCTGAATTAATTTAATTTCATAGGCACATAAATGCATGCAGATGTTGATACAACTGCATAGCTACTACAAATATAATCTCAAGTCAATGTTCTTTACTGTCATTCTCATCACATGTTGTCACGATCCGGTACCGGAACTCGCTGGGTCCGGACTGGCTGGCGAGGAAGGTGAGACCCACATGCAGGAGAACCAGATGGCTCGGAGAGACAAAAATGACAATTAGTGAACTGCACTAACATCACAGAGGATGAATTGCTGGTGGGACAGCGAAAACTTA
>JARVGS010001636.1:39078678-39094132 GCA_031762315.1 Hypsolebias antenori | reverse complement strand
ATATTTACATAGTGTCCGTGCATGTTGTGAACATGAAAGCTTGAAAAATATGTGAGGTACTGTCTTCCATATAAATGGTCATCACATGCCTCCTCTTCGCTCAGCTATGTGGGACCAAAGACTGTTAATCACAGCTAGTTTAAAGTTTGCAGTAGTGTCAAATATTTTTTTTTTATGTACGCTGATGAACATTAATGAAACATCCACATGGGAACACTTTCCTCCTGATACTTCTATCAAATGATTTCATGCCAGGTAACCAGAGATGGGTAAAATATACACACCTTTCCTTATACCTGTGCTTGTTTAGGCATATTAAATATATATTGTTTTCTGCAAAGTTTGCTTTAATAGCACTGGCAGTTTGATAAAGAGATTAAAACTTTTAAGGTTTTAAAATATTTGGTGTAAAAATAAGGGTTTTGTTTTTGTTTACTGAGCTTGTCTGTTCGTTCCAGTAACACAAGATATAAAGGTGTCACTTCCATCATGTGCAGCACAAACATGTCATCATCTGTTATTGTTCTCACCTCTGACATGCTTTGGGCCATAGTTCAGGTGGGAGGTGGACTATGACAGTATAGTTTTCAAAAGTTTGTGTTTAGGCTGTCCACACTAAAACACAAAGCTGGCAACATTTGGGGTTTCCAAAATGCAGTTCAGGGCTCCTAAGATGCTGTTGTGGTGTGGACAGGGCCGTAGACAGAATCTAACAAACTAGAGGAGGGATTTGATGAAATGTGACTGAATCTGAAACATACTTTAATTTGTTACAGAATAAGTTAATTAGGAATGATTTGCAGCAACAACAACAAAATAAAACCAGATCCTAACATGTGCTACAAGTTGTAATCACGGATTTGCAACAAAACTTTGAGGAAAAAGAGAAACTAAATGAGGCACCTTGATCATCAATAAAACTGTGAACAATTATCTCTCCTCCATCAGAACATCTTTTCTCTGGAGGCAGAAAATGCTCATTGGATCAGTCAACTGAAGACGTGCACAGCTGAGAGCAAACGACGCCCACCATCATCGGGATCTGACTAAAGCTTGGAGTCATGAGAGGAGTTTGTCCTGCTTGCAGCACGTCCTCCTCCTCCCACTCCGTTTCTGACAATCTGAGAGACGTCATCTCTTCTCATTACTCGAACAGCTGCAGGTTTGTTCAGACAGCAGGAAGTTATCTGGACCTCAATGGACTGATAACACCCTCGTTGAGTATCTGCAAATTAATTAGATGAAGCGAACTCGATTTGCTTCTGATTGAATCTCAGATATGCATGAAATGATCAGAACGACCTGACTGGACTGTTGTTCGTTTCTTAAGCAGGAGCTGATCCGACAGATTGATCCTGATGGGCGACTCAAGAGTTCAACCCAACAAATGCTCTGACAGCAGCAGTTCATCCAGAGTCATTCATCAGTTCATCATCAATTATTACAGTCAGCTCATCATTACTGCTTAACATCAAACTGTGGACCCCCTGAAGTTTTACAGCATTAAACTTTAATGTTTCAACGTCTAATCAAAGATAATTCAGCTTTTATAAAGTGCTTTTTATGACTGTATCTGTGGAAAGACATATTAGAAATAAAGTTTTTCCTGTATTTTGTTTCAAAATCTTTGATGCCCCCAACTGTTCCGTTAAGAGGAGCAATGATTAACTGCAATCATCATCAACAGTATCAATAATACCACCCCTGGCATCAAATCAGTCTAATTATCCCCATTATCTGTCTGCAACCCCCCCACCCCCCCACCCTGCTGAGAGATGCATGCAACTGAAATTATTTCAGCATCGTGTGGCGGGGGAGTGGGAGACATCAGTCTCAATCTTTCCTTCTTGCAGTTTTTTCAAATTTTCCCAAATTATTTTAGTTCAAAAAGACAAATCAACAAGAAACAGAAATGTCTGGACTCCAGGGTCCAAAGGTTGTTCTGAAGTGGAGCTGGTCAAGGTTTGTTGAGATAATATTGTTACGAAAATTTATACAACAAGGAGAAAACAATGTGAATGATGATAAATTATAATTTACTTACAACTTATTTGTGTGTGCCCACTTTATTCAAGGCATTTGACAGAAAATCTGCCACCTGGTCCACGGTTGTTATTTGCTCCAGTTTGTGCATTGAAACAGGCTTGAGGTTAAATGGATTTAGGTTAAGGAATGCATAAAAATATTGATTATAGATCAGAATCTAAAGATCCATTACTTAAAATACAGAATGATATTGTTTAATGTGATTAAAACCACAATTTAACAAGCGATGCGCTGATGTCCCCCATCGCTGAGGGATCTGAACAGTGAATGTAGTTTTTTTTTTAGATTAGTGTTTTTCTGGACTGGAACAAGGAATGCAAGTAAACCTTCATGTTTTTGATGCAAGAGATTCAAGTGAAGTTACATTGTGGAGAAGAACAGAGGTAGGACTGAGGCGGTGCAGTGTGAAGGATCCTGGAGGGTGGAGGGAGACAATTTATCCACCACCATGTGAAGTGGAGGAGCCAGGGGGTGGCCAGCGGTGGCCATGGCCACCATAGATTAGTCTTCAGTCACCCCATTTAAGGAAACTATACTTTTAAGAAGTGGTGGACACAGATAACCAGAAGAGTAGCTTTTATAACCCATATTTTGCTAACTAAAAATGAGCTTTGATAACTTTAAGCCATGAAACAAGTTAAAAAAACAAACAAACAAACAGAAGCTATAAACCACTGATGATGCTGACGACTGTCACTCAGTCTGCATCACATGGTTTTGTCTCCTTTCAGTTGAAGCTGTGTCAACCAGTCACGCCTCGCCACGTGTACACGTGGTATACCAATAATGTGCCTAACGGACTCTTCGAGACACGCCCACTACAGACGTGAACAAGCTTGTGAATTTTATTAGCAAACCTGAAGTTTGCAAAACCTAATTTAGTGGAAGCTAATTCCGCTAACGATTTCCAAAGTTAGTGAAAAGGTTAATCTGCTAAATGAAAACTGAGTTTCGCAATCAGCTCTTAGCGGTTTAGTGGAACTGTGCCCTCCACTGCTTTTGAGCAATATAAACAATACAAAGGATAGTTTTTTGTTTGTTTTTAGGACAGGGGTTACCAATTTACAAGTTTATATATGGTGGCCATCTTGGATTTAAACTTGGCATGCCAATTTTCAATAGTGCTCTTTCTTGCATCTAGAACACAACAAAATGAAAGTTGCTCATTTTTCAAGTTATCCAACTCATAATTTTTCATTCAACCTTTATTTATACAGGCTAGCCTCGTTGAGCCACGGTAATGCTTACATATACACAAATGGCAGCAGCCATCTTGGATTTTAACTCCGATTCTGATGGTGACATTTCTTATGCCACCACTTTTCTTATGGAAAAATGGAAGTTGGTACCTCACTTATTTTTCAAGTGCTCCCAACACCGACGGACTGACGAACAGAGGGTATTTCCAATTCACCCTCTTTGCTAAATCATCAGGATAAGAAAACAGCCTTTTGGTCAGCTGTTCTGTGAACAACAGGCATGGGTTCACTAATAATAGCCCTATTCCCCAATCTTCAGTGAGTCTGGTCCTGCTCCAGACTTGAAAGGTAAACATCATATTTTCAGTTGTACAATGAACCAAACAAGAGGCAACGTTTCCAGCTGGCTGCACACACCCGGCACTGTAGCTCCGTGCAACTGCTTTGGGATAAACTGTGATGCCAACTTGGAAGCCAGGCCTCAACGTCCATCATCAGTAGGTGGGTTTCAGTGACGAGGCAGCTGAACGGGAACAGATCCCCTTGAGCCCGTTGGAAAATCCTCTGGTAGATATTACAAGAATATTAACTCTGTTGGTCAATGGTGGATGAGAAATTTGATGTGCAAAAACATGAACTGTTTTATCCTGCACAGATAAAACAATGTTAAAGTGTTTGTGTCACTGTGGTAACCAACAGGAAACAGTGACTGTGAAATATAAATGCCAGCGTTGTGTTGCTGTAACACTGTGGGTGGAATAATCTTTCAGCGCTGACACCTTGGATCAGAGAACCCCAAGTGTGTGTGAAGACTGCAGGCTGGACTCTCGTTCCATGGACGTGCATGCTCCTAGAGTGTGTTTATTTGTATGACTCTGTGTGTGTGTCGCACACGCTGACACACATGCATGCACCAGCTTGGGGGATGCTAATATTTGTTGTGTTTCTTTGGTCAAACACTTCAGAGGAGTTGTTGGCATTCTGACTTCAGAGCAGCTCAGCAGACGTGTTGCCAACTGTGGCCCGTGTAGATGAGGGGGTGGGGGAGTTCAGCTGCACACAAATCAACACGCAAACACACACGGTTTAACTGATTTAACATTCGTTACATGCTCGCTTTACATTGCTCCAACGATAAACTCAGCAGTTCTTGCTCTTTTTAAAATCTCAGTTTTTATTTTAAAAACAATGATTCGTGTAAACTCTGCTGAAATGAGGAGCGATGAGAAACACGAAGTGAATCTGCTGCTGTTGGAAACGCTCGGAGGTGTAACACCAGGCGAAGTGGAGTACCGCTCCACAAAGACTGACTGCTTGCATAATGGATGCCAAGCTCAAATTATTGAGTGGAACGCAGGAGCGAGCTGCAGGTTTGGGTTCGTCTATGCAGCCACTGGGAGAAGGTTTCTCCTCTGAAGACCAACAGGATTTTGAGAAATTTGTTATTCAACCTTTATTAATCCAGGTCAGTCTCATTGAGTCAGGTGGACTCATTCTCAACAGACTTGTGTCTCTGTTGAGAAGGAGAAGCTGTCCAGACTGTGCCTTGGTCTGTGAGAAAATGCTTCTGTAATACTAACAAGATGGCCGACATTTTGATGTATAAACTGTAGAAGAGTTCAAAGACCAGAAAAATCTTAAAGCTGCTGCTAGGTGCTCACACCTGTGACTGTCACCCACTGACTGCACTCCTAATGAGACAGGCGGACAAATGTGTTGCCCTCTGGTTTTTTATGATGGAGATGTGACAAAGTGCGTTCACGTCCAGTTCTGAGGGCGAGACGGTGAAAGTCAGTCAGAGTTTGGTTGTGAGCACTCAACAACCTGAAGGGGTTAGAGTTCAGAAATTAAAGTAAGTCCACTGAAAGTGAAACGTACGTGTTAAAATAAGAAATAATACAAATGTGTAAAGCTCTAGGTTTACTGATCAGGTAAGGATGCTCCCTGGGCGCCTCCCTAGGGAGGTGCTTCAGGCATGTCCAACTGGGAGGAGCCCCAGGGAAGACCCAGGACACGCTGGAGAGACTATCTCCCAGTTGTCCTGGGAACACCTTGGAGTCCTACCAGAAGATCTGGAACAGGAGGCTGTGGAGAGAGATGTCTGGACCTCCCTGATCAGGATGCTGCCCCCGAGACCCGAGTCCAGAACAAGAGGAAGATGATGGATGGAAATATGGATGATGGATGGATGGAAGGATGGATGGAAGGATGGATGAAGAATGGATGGAGGGATGTTTAATGTATAAACTGTAGAAAAAGCTGAATATTTGTGGGAATGAGATGCTTGAGTCATGTAAAGTTCAGTTCATCTTTCTGTCGTTTCAAACTCTGATGTTTTTTCAGTGAAGTCTGAGCCCCAAACATTCCTGGATTCTCATCTCAACAAAATCTTGTTGTCAGTGGAGATTTTATTTTATTTTTGCTGCTTTTTCATAAAATTCCACATCAAAACACGCACCAAACTAAATTCTTGATCAAGTTGCAGACTTTGAAGTGCATTTTGCTTTGAATGAGTTTTTCTAAAGACTTGAGAGGAGATACAAATTGAAAATGATGTTGGAAATTAAAGAATAATACAAAATAGTGAAAGGGGTGCTTTGATGATCCCCTTAATTAAAAAAAAAATAAAAATAAAACACCCACAAAATGTTACTGTAAGCAGGTCAATATTTTATTTTCATACTGATCCCGTGTCTGTTTTAGGACGCCTTGTAGTGTAGTTCAGAATCTTTCACCAATGACTTTTCTTTGTTTCCAAATGTTTAAGAAACATAAATCCACTGGACAGTAAAGATCTTTGAACCCAACCACAGGAAGTCCTTCAAACTTTTCATCTCCTCCCCCTTTCTGTACATAGGACAATAAAATTAATCCTGCACTACAATAAACTAATGTTTCTGTCTGCACCTGACCTGTTTTAGAACTTAATGTTGCTATTTTTATATTCTCTGTTATTTTTATATTTTGTGTGATTCTTGTGTATGTTCCTTTGCATTGAAACTCTGGCACAACAATTTCACTGCGGGATCAATAAAGTTCTATCTTTTCTTATAAAAAAAGGTTTGTAGCTCAGTCATCCAGGTAGAAAACACAAAAAGGTTCAATCATTTCATCTGGACCAGTTTCTTTAAGGGAGAATTGTTTCGTCTTCCATCTGGAAAACTTCATCAGTCTGTGGCCTGCCAGCCAGGTCTGTCCCGTATCGGCCTTCTGGCCTAAAACGTTTGGTTGTTTATCAAGAGTGTTTTTGACAGATGCGTCCTTTTGCACGTGTGAAAAGCTTCTGAGAGTCCAACAGGAGGTTGTATTGAAACACAGCAGTGAAGGCTACTCATGGGACAGACCTGGCTGGAGGCCACAGATGAAGTTTTCCGGATGGAAGACGAAACGTTTCTCCCTTAAAGAAACTGGTCCAGATGAAATGATTGAACCTATCTTATCTTATGACATTCACATCTTGTCAGCGTGAGGAAAGTTAAAGCAGTTGAACAAGTATGAAATAAAAAACAATCTGTGTATATTTATATCTGAGACAGAATATTGTCCTCAGCAGAAACTTCCAGGAGAGAAGATCAAACGTCGCCAGAGTTAAATGAATTGAAGACATTAAAACAACAGACGACTTGCTTGCGTGGTAGAAATGCATTCTGCTCAATAGCACAACTGCTTCATTCTTCTCAGCTTTACTGTGCAATATTTCCAGAGATGGACAAAATGAGTCTGTATGAGCAAATCAATGGGCAAATCAATGATCATTACAAATATGCAGGTTAGACAGATTGTTTTAGGATTTTTAATCAAATAAACACAAGTATGGGAGGGAGGAGTGCATGTTCTATTCTATTTGTAGTTCCAGAGGAAAGAAAATAAAACCTGGGTTTAGGTGCATTTTACACTACAGCCGTCCAAACGAAGACATGTAGAAGGTTTTATTCTTTAAGTCAAATTAATTTTTCTGTCAAACACAAAGCAGAACATGCATCAGAAGTATTTACTACAAATATGGGTTAACAATGGAACTATAGATGCTCTAAAGCCACTGTCCCTGAAATCCTAAGTAATGGTTTGAAGCAAAATTAAAGACTTTGTTAAACTTTTACACACACAAGTAACTAAATCCTGCTACAATACATAGTTAACCATAGATGTAATTATCGTTCATGCTAGTATCTGGATACCATTCAAACACATTTAATAACTGAAACTAACGTTGCAAATTTAAAATATGGACAGGATAATAATCTCCCAGTGCTTTTTTTAATCAATATATTTATGGTGTGAAACATTTTATTTTTTGGACTTGTAGGGAATTCCCTAATTGTGGCCACTCTCACCTGAAAACCTAATCCTAACTATCACAAACTTTAACCTGGTTATAAATAAATCAGTTTATTCATCTATCCATTTATCCATTCATCAACCACTCTTCAAAAGATCAACCAATAACCCTGATGCATTCTCAATAATCCAGGTAGAAAAATCTAAAAAAAAGCTAAGTCTGGTCCTCTGGACGTTCAAAAAACAAAACAAAACAAAAAATTGAAGAAACGTTTCGTCTTTCGTCTGAAACACTTCTTCAGTCTGCGATGCTGTATTCAGCTCAGTTTTATAAATAGCACCTTCTCACAGTGGATCAACCAGTTTGCTGATGACAGACAAAACCAGATGCTCACATCATCAGGCCAGGACTCTGTGGTCTACACTCATCTCCAGGTCAGAGGTCACTCTTCCAGGGATGAAGATGTTCACATCCTTGATAGAGAGGAACGATGGTTTGAGAGAGGAGTAAAGGAGGCCATCTTTGTGAAGAGAAACCGTCCATCATTAAATGGGGCGGAGCCTCCATGTCCACCTGTCCCCTCCTACAATGCTGTTATTGCAAGTGTCACTCAACCTTCTTCTATATTAACCAGCATGCTCTGATCGGACCTCTGGTGTTCAGGAGGGTTCAGTCAGAGTGTGGACAGGAAACAAGAAGAAGTTTCAAAAGAAAGTTCAGCGATGGTCTTCAAAATAAGAGTCTGACTCAGTCACACATTTGGTTTTACAAATTAAAGTGTTGACTTCCTGTTGGACTTCTGAGAAGAGACCTTCATCGTTTGTGCAGAACCATTCCAGTTTCCTCTGGGTTCTGCTGAGCCCAGTTGTCCTTGGTTCTGCTGAGCCCGGTTCTGGGTTCTGCTGAGCCCGGTTCTGGGTTGTGTTTAGAGTTTATAGAAAGTGAACGTGTCAGACCGGTTCAGGGTCAGGACTGGGTTTTGGATCATTAAGGGTGGGAGTGTTGTTAAACCTGCTGTGATTAATCAGCACCTTGTGTGTGTGTGTGTGGGGGGGGGGGGGGTGACAGGTGTAAATGCTGTCGTCCCTCAGAGAAAGGTGTGAAGCACTGAATGTTTCATGCCAGCAGCAGCCGAAGGTCAGCCCTCGTAGATCTTCATTAGTCCTGTTGTTGGAAGCGTCGATGAGTCCAGCTTAAGGAGCCATGTTTGTTGGCCTTTAACGGGGGGACATATTGACTCCCACCTTCAGCTGATTGTCCTGCAGACAGACTGTCAATGAAGCTGGACTCACCTGGGGACCAGAATCAATGCAGATAATGGATGACCTCCGGCTGGAGAAGCCGGAGTTATCACACAGCTGATGCTCACAGCTAACAGCAGCCGAAGTTTTTCTCTCACTGACTTCTGAGCTGAACGTAGAAAAGTTCTGCTTGATGCTTCTGTTGTTTTGTTTTTTTTTAATCCCTTCTAGTCTTTGTTTTTCTGTGTCTTTGGTTCTGGAGGGTTTCAGACTCTCAGTCAGTGTCACCTGCGTTCATCGTGTGCGCTGCCACTCAACACCTGGTGCTCGTTAACCCACCTGTTCTCCCTCAACAATCAACCATCCTGCTGTTCATTCGCTCTGGAACGGGCTCTTTCAGTCCTGGTACAAGTCCCAGGTCCACAGGTGAGGGTCAGAACATGGACGGCCCAGTAAACCCAAAGTTGCAGCTCTTTCTTCACCATGACAGACCGGAGCAACACTCTCATTTCAGCTGATGAGGTCCTGCTCTGTGCAAATTGTCTTGGAAAAGTTTTGTTTTCCCAGATGATGAAAGCCTCCTCAGATGTTAACATTTGAGCTGAAGCATCTATAGTCGCCGGACCGACCTGAGCCACCTCTCAGGTTTTCACTCTGTTCTCCAGAGCGTCCCAGCAGGACCGGACCCTTGTCTGCCTCACACCAGCAGCCAGAGGGCCTTCCTGGCTCAGAGGAGACTGCAGCTCAGAGACAGACGTCCTCGGTCCAGAACCAGTGATTAAATGGGACAACCCTCAGGACATGGACCTCCCGGCACCACAGGGTTCCAGCAGGACACCACCAACCTTCAGACGCCGCATCTCAAACACAAATCGTCAGGTTCGTTCCTCGACTCGTTCCTGTCGGTTGTTGTCAGATCTGATGAAAACATGACAAACGAAGAACGTTTCCTCCGATCAGAACCGGGTCTGGGACGACTCGGGTCTTTAACCTCAAACGTCAGAGAACTTACCCTAAACATAAGATTCCACGCCCTGGTCAGCATCTTTCTGACCCACTTTGAGTAGAACCTGTTTCTGGATCTGTTCTTTTTGTGAAGAATTTATGATTATTAAATTATTGATATATTATTATATACATCCATTATATGAGTTGTTTTATCCTTGTCTAAAATTAACGTCTTTGAAACTGGATTCTTGTCTTTAATTTCAGACGTTCCTCCTGAACGCTGTTTCTTCTTCTGAGGAGAAGACAGTTTGGACAGCGTTCTGTCCAGACTGCACCTTGAAAATATTTTATTGCTCTGCATTAAGGCCCATTCCTTCCATGAAAGATTTGTAGACTCGGGCTCGGAGCTGCGTGTTTCCACAGGCAGGAGGCAGAAGATGAAGGAAGTCCTGATCCCTCAGAAACGTCTGAGGCTGAGTTTTATCTTTAAATCCTCGCAGGAGATACAAACGCTACAGTACAACGTTTAGATTCCACCCTCGGAGTCCCAACGAGACGTTCTTCAGCAGCGCTGCAGCATTTCACAATCTGAACGGAGGTTGACGGTTGAACTCCTCAATACGTTTACTCCTGGAAGGAAGAAGGTTCCTGTCAGAACCTGCAGCCTCTGACAGGAACCTTTACACCTGAAAGATCTGACCATGGACCGAGAGGCCGAGTGAAGTTTACAACTCGTGTCACTTGTTGTCTCCTCTGATGGTTCTGACGGGCTCATGTTCTGAAACGTTCCTGAGGTGGAGTCTGAGCAGAAACTGCTGGAGACTCAAACGTGGAGTTCTGTGAGACTCAGGTCGTGTCTGTTTTAAAAGTCGTGGCAGCTTTGACGTTACTGAGGATGTGCTCGTTGATGTTGTCCACCTCTGCAGGAGTCCTCTTTGTCGTTGGACCGCGTCCTGATCAGGGCTCATCGGTCTCCAAGTCCAACTCCCACCAGCACCATGAAGGCTAACGGCACCACAGGTGGTCCCTGTTAATGCAGCAGGACTGTTGTAGGTCCATCAGGATGGTCATGGGTCCAGTAGGGCTGTTGCAGGTCCAGCAGGACTGTTGTAGATCTGACAGGGCTGATATGGGACCTCCAGAACCTGGACCAGATAACTGGATGATGGACTGACTGATGTTCTCAGCAGGAGGAGCAGAGATTAATTCATCAGGTGAGTTCTCCTTCAAAGCTGAGCTCTGTAGGTCCTGGTGTCCTGGAGGGTTTTTAAGCATCTTGTGCTGGACCCAGTTCAGGACCATGTGTTTTTTTGGTCTGGACCCATCCTTTGATCCAGCTCCAACCCACTTTTTCTCATGATCACCACTTTGCTCAGTTCTGTTCAGCACGGATCAGAGCTCCAACTAAAGTTTCCTTCCCATTCGACTGAAACCAGATCTAGATGGTTCTGGTCCTGGTCAGGTTCCTTGAACTGGATCAGTCACCTGAGCAGAGCAGGTGGTTCAGATGACCAGGAGACCGTGGGCCTCCTGTTGATGTTTGAACTGCAGCCCTCCTGCAGCTTCAGAGCTGTGTGTGTGAGGTCGCCCTCCGGAGGCCTCCTGTCAGCGGCTCCTCGTCTTCGTGCTGCTCGTTGAGGAGCCGAGCGCTGCCCCCCCTCCCTGAGGAAAGGATTTCCTGCAGCCGAGGGAGGATTTGGAGGATGACGAGTCCGATGAAGGCAGAAAGCAGCTGATCTCTTCATGTTGTGTCCAACCTGTGTGTCTGTGCCTCCTTCATCCCTCCTCCTCTTCAAACACCTCCTTTCTTCTCAGGTTTTATTTGCCATCATTCTTCCTCTCTGCGCGCCTCCTCGACTTTAAGGATTTACACCCCCACGATTCGTCTCTGCCTCCTTTTCTTCCCGTCCAAATGTAATTTCAGCACCTTTAATAGAGGAGTTCAGCGCCGTCGTCCTGCTGCTCACTGCACGACAGTTTAAAGAAAATACTTTTTATTCATGAGGACTTCATCAGAACCTTTCAGCTCACGTCATGAGAGCTCAGGAAAACAACAGAGTCCTGAAGATAAAAGGAACCAATCAGTGAAAATGTCCTGATGCAGTAATCCAGGTGGAGTCTGGTCCTCTGGACGGATTCTTCTTGTAGAAACGTTTCATCTTTTATACTGAAGTCTGAGGAGCTGCAACAAACTCAGTCCCAAAAATATCACCTTCTCATAGTGGATCGGCCAGTTTGATGTTGACATCCAGAACTAACTATTCACGTGATCAAGGAGGACCATCATCCTAACAACTGATCGTCAGTGACCTGATGGTTGTTTGCTGTTCACAGAGGGCTGAGTGATATTAGCAATAACAGCAATGTAAGAGGGGGACAGTTGAACATGGAGGCTCCGCCCCTGTTTGATGATGGACAAATTATCTTCACTCCTCTCTCAAACAACCAAAGATGTGAACATCTTCATCCCTGAAAGAGTGACCTCTGACCTGCAGATGAGTGTAGACCACAGAGTCCTGGCCTGATGATTCAACAAATAACAATCTGTCCAGAGGACCTGACTTAACGTTGTTAGACTATGAAACATGAGCATTTGATATGTTTACATTGTATCATTAAAAAAAAAAGTAATTTTGAATTTAATGTCAGCAACACAGCTCAAAATTTGGGGCAAGAGCAGTAACAGGTTGTCGATATTAGTGGTCTGAAAACAAAACAGCTGAATATTATTTTTTGAATGAACGCCATGTTCTCTATATTAAAGTTGAGAGGAACCATTCATATGTTCACAGTTCCAAAGCCTGCCTCTCTGAAGATATGGGGATGCATTAGTGACTATGTCATGGACAGCTAACACATCTGGAAAGACACTATCAATGCAGAAAAGTACATACATGTTTTAAAATATGTTCTCCCATCCAGATGATGTCTTTTTCAGGGAAGTCCTTATGCAAGACAGTACTGACCTCATACTGCCTCCATTACAGCAGCAGGGTTGTGCAGCAAGAGTGTGTGTGAAACTAGTTGCCTGCAGTCTAGACTTGATCAATTGAAAATATGTGTTGCATCATCAAACAAAAGTCAGCAAAGAAGAGGACTGTTGAACAGCTTGAAAAGAAGGGGACAGCATTCCCCTGCTGCTCTCCTCAGCTCCTGGGTGTTAAACGACGGGATCTTCACAGTGAAACAGGAGAATTGTGAATAAAACAATTAGCAAATCATTGCATTCTATTTTATTTACACTTTACACAACATCCTCGTTTTGGGGGAATCGGGGCTGTATTTACCAAGGACAGATTATGAGCCTGTTTCTTTAACTCCTCGTTAACGCAGGCCTCGTGCCTGTGCTGTGGCAGAGCGGCTGTGGAGCGCCAAAGATGTGACGGACATTGGTGATGCCTTCAACAGACTCACTGTGCACCGCTGCCGATTGGTGGAGTAAGTACTGAGCCTGCATACGATGTCTTTCTGCAACACTTGTGTTATAACGTCTTTGTTTCCTCCCTGTAAGGCGTGGAATCCCAGTTCAACCACTGTTCACCAGCTATTGTCCAAAAGAATACAAAGGTCTCTGAGAACAAGAGAAGCTGACCCGGGGACAGAAAAGGGAAGAACGTTTGCACACAGTCAATCCCAGGTTGTTATTTTAAAAGGAAATCTAATGCTAAACTGCATTCTCGGAGCTCGCACTGATTTAAATCTTGATTATTGTTGTAACTCTTGATTCATGTTGTCATATCAAAGAGATAATTTTATGAATACTTTGTGTTTTCATGACTGTTTCTAAAAAACTGTGAATAAAATTCACAAAACTTCTCCAGAGGTTTTGAACATTTGTAAAAAATGATGCATATTGTCTGTTGCGCTGTTTGCCAAAGTTTTAAACAAAGATGTCATGCAGTCTGTTAGCAGAGTATTAGCTGGGGATGACTTTTCATTTTCCACCTGGTAAATTGATTTTTTCAGCCATCTGTCCAGTGGTTCTCAGTGGGGGCTGGTGGAATTTCCACCAGTGGGGCTAGAACTCCAAAACAGACATATACCTAAATATATTTGTTCAAGACATTCCACACACACATCACGGATTCATCGTTTGCTCACGTCTGTATGCTTTATTAACTCATTCCTTACCTGTGAAAACAGTAAATAAGGCACATTAATATTGACTGCCGTTAGTAGACCTGTTATGATAAACAATAAATCTATTAGTTGCACGATAAATTAAAATTATCAACCTCATTTTCATTTATCAGCTTTATCGTTTCTTCATGTCTCTCTACTGAAGACACTGGATGATAAAAGGTTCAACTCCGGTGCTCTTCACTGATCCCTCCCTTTCACTTTTCTTTTTAAAATCGGTTTTAACTTCCAAAATTGTGTTTTTGGATTGTTAAAAGCAGCTAAGCTGAGAAGCTAACAGACTGACCTCAGGGGAAAAACCTCCGTCTTGTCGAAGCTCCAAAATTCACAGTTTAAACCCGTGGCTTTGTGTAAAAAGTTTTTCTCTGCAAAAAAAAGCTGAGAACTTGTTTACTGATTTTTTTATTAAAAGCTTTATGAGAAAAATGCTGAAGAGCTCAAACCACACCGTGCATCCATCATTTTGAGGAGCAAACAGAGATAGCCCATGTCACATCAAGGGGCCTCCCTCCCATTTTTCTTAAAGAGACACGCTGCTTGTTCCCTCACTATCCATCCTTCAGTTCAAAGTCTTATACTGCCATCCGGTGGTCAAAAACGGTACTACACACAACAAATTAACCAAGATTTCTTCTTAAATTTGACAATAATTACTACCAATAATTATTGTCATGTTTCAAACAATATCATTTGTTGCAATAATTTCTGAAACAATCACTTAACAAAATGTGTTATCGTAACGGGCCTAGCCGTTAGAATTTTCCACGTCGCTTGAGGTGGTTGGCCGCTCCAGTTCTCTCCTTTCCACACAGGACCCCAGCCGGCTTCAACAAACCCAGCGCGGAATTCAGCGGGTCTCCCACCTATCTGCCTGATCAAAACTAATGCTGTGCCTCTTTTAAACGAGCTGACAGCTACCTGTAAATATTTCAGTAAGTCACATTAATGAAGACTGGCGTTAGAATTTTCCACATCGCCTCACCGTCACCTCCAGTCCTCACTCCTTATTATACAGGACCCTGGCTGGCATAAACAAACCCAGCGCCGAATGCAGCGGGTCTCTCAACTATCTGCCTGATCAAAATTAACGCTGCACCTCTTTTAAATGTGCTGCTGTCTGACAGCTAAATAATATTTCATACATAGCCTGGTTGTGTCTGTCACTGCATAATCTGTTACGGGACATAAATAAATAAATCTGTACTGGGACGGCGGGACCGGAAGCATGATCCATACAGTGCGCTAGTACTCAGGGCGCTGGAGTGGTGCGCCCAGAATCTTCCTGTCTCTTGTAACAAAGAGGAGCTAACTGCGCATGTATAACTTAACAAGAGGCTAAGATTCTTGCACCCCCAGGGCAGAAATACGTCAACAATCAGAGACAACGTTTTTGAAAGAAACAACTTAACTCATCATTAACTATAAAATATTTATGTTACACAACAAAAAATATATATACATATATTTCAAATTTTCTTTAATGTTATTATTTCATTTTTATTAATCTTTTTAAGTCTTCAATGTAATCTGATAATTCTCAATCAGGTCATCTGGACAGTTTCTTTTTAGTAGAAACGTTTCACCCTCACTCCAGAGGGCTT
>JARVGS010001636.1:38923009-38933059 GCA_031762315.1 Hypsolebias antenori | reverse complement strand
TATATATAAAACTTTGTTTTTTGAGTGTCTTGGCCTTTGGTAAAGCAGCCTTTCAGGCAGAGGGTAATGAGAACAAATTGTGGAAGACTCAGCTTCTCTACAGGACGGAGGTAGGTGACATGAAGAAGCCTTATCAGTGAGGAGAAAAGGTCATCCTGTAGGACAATACAACACAAAGACTAAAGCAGCTGGAGCCAAGTGTTTATCACAGCGGACTGGATCCAAGTACCGGCTGTGCAAAGATACCAGGAGACAGAACACCCAGTCTGGGTCAGCATCCGCTGAGGAGCAGGACAAAGAGGCTGGAAGAATGGATACTGGTGCGTTGCCATGTCCAGATCCAGGTTTATAAAATAATGTGTTATGTGTTGTCATCATTGGATGTTCACATACAATGGAGAGATTGGCTCTCTGCATTTAACCCATCCACCACTGGGTGGGGCAGTGGGCAGCTATGGGGGGGTGGGGTGCCCAGGGAGCAACTGGAGATGGGGTGTCCTGCTCATGGACACCACGGGATGTGCAATGACTGGGGATTAAACCCAGGACCTTCGGGTCTTGAGTCGGCTGCCCTGCCCCTAGACCATCTAATCCCCCCGAGATGAAATGCATCAGGAGGCGGATCGGTTGTTCTTTTGTTCAATCTAATATCCATCAGATATGACACATTAGTTTCAAAAACATAAAATAAAACAAGTTTGATCAACTAAAATCTTGATGATGTTTTGCCAAATAAAAACTAAAAATATTTTGTCTCCTTCATAATCTGGTGTTTAGGATTACGTGTCAGCTAATTCCTCGAGACACAAATATTTCAGAGTTTAATATTTGGGTTATTCTTCCACAAATAGAGAAAAGACTCAGATAGGTCTGCTCAGCTCAAAGTTTAGTTTTAATAAACAGGTTTACACCAGAAAATGTTCAGTTTGTTTGAAATGTTGTTTGTTCTTTTTCTTTAATGTGTAAAAATACCATTATCAGACTTTAAATGTTGTAAAGTCACAAACTGTAGTTGGGTTTGTTGTTGTTGTTTTAATGCATGGTAAAGTATTTGTACAACACTGAGTCTTATCTTAAGTTTTAATATTTGAGCTTTACTGGGGACTTTTTATTTTATTTGTAGTGTTTCATTTGGCTTCAAAACCAATAAAAAGACGTCGACTGTTAAAATAAAAGCTGGAGTTCAAAATTCCAACGGCAGGACTTTTGTCACAAAACTCAACAAAACGTTACACAAAAGTCACATTTCTCTTTTTAAAAGCCCAGAAGTGTCCAAACTTAAGCGTTCACATTTTGTTTGTAAAGTTTGATTATGAGTGTAAAGGACGTGCAGCGAAACAGGAAGCACACAACTCCAACGTTCGCCTCAAGTGGCTGAAAACACGTCCGGTTGGAACGTCTTTAGGAAACCAGGACTTTGAGATGAGACGAGCTCCTGATAAAAAAAAAATCTACGCTGGTCAACGTCTTCCTCACCGAATCAGAGAAGCAAGATGTTTTTATGCTCAGGGACGTTGTGATAAAACATTTAGATGTAGAGACTTTGACGGTCCCTGATGCAGTTTGATGTTTCTCACACATTCGAGGCTTTCTAGTGGAGCCGTGGCAGAACCGTGGAGATGTGAGAGGGATGAGTGGAGGACACCTTCAAACAAACACACGAAGCCAGAAAATCACCAGTAATCAGCAGTGACTTCACAAACAACAAACGCTCCTCTATGTAGATTTCCCGCTTGTTATTACAGCGCCTTCTGATGCCACATGGATGCTGAGGAAGCAATCAGCCTCTGAATAAATCAACACATCAGTGCAGACACACACATACTGGAGTTCTTGCAGTTTGTTGTTGTACAGCCACAAAAAGGGAGGATGTTTGTGTTTATGATGAAAAACCTCCGTGCAGAGACAGTTACTCTCACCAGGGACCAGACGACCTCCATCTGAATGCATGTGTGCAGAACCCCCTTTGTGCACACGTTTATTAACCCTGAGACCGAAGCAGTGGGCGTCGGAGGCGAGGGGAAAGAAAGCAGGAGCAACCAAATCATTTTTCTCAGTTACCGTGATGTGTTTCTTATAGCCCGTTGTAATAAACTGCAAACGACTTTGGCAATACTGTTAATTTGTTGGACAGGCTCACAGATAAATCACAGCGTGGAAAAATAACTTTGTTGTAAGAGGGAGAAACAAAAAACGCTCAAAGAGCAGCCTTCATGGTTATTTCACTGATGTAAAGTTTACATTCACTTTCTAACAGGAAGAGGCACAAAAACCTGCCAGGAATCAAAGTGTGTTGGTGCTTTCACCACCAAAAAATATCCATTAAAACTAAAGAGGAAGAAAATAAAATTACATTACAACAAGTCAAGAACCAAGACAGAAGAACCAAGTCAAGAACTTGAAATGAAACAGTGCATTTCAAACCTAATGGTTTACAAAAGATGCAAATATGAGAAAAAGAATCACATTGTTAAGGAAGCATCTCACTGGGCTGTGAATGTTCCAGATGGTCGATGTTTCTGGAAGAAAATGTGCCAATTTTCACCTGGATTCACACTGAACAAAGTTCTGACACAATCAGGACAAAAACCCAATGCACCACAGCAGAATTACAGAAACTACAACTAGAAGGGTCCTAGGAGGGCTCCTAGGAGGGCTCCAGACACCGCTGTCAACTCTGACTGTTCAGAAGGAAAATTTATCGGGCAACATTTTTTAAACTTGCTCCAAACTCCAACCAGATGAGAGTGAGGGTCTGTGATTCATGCAAGGGAATCGAGAATCCTCTGAATGCTTTGAGATATTCGGAGACTCCTTCGTTTGTAATTTGTTACCAACACAAACTTCCAACTACCATTTTATAACAATTTAAATAATTTTAGGAAATGCAATACCAAAAAAATTCAAAGTCAACGACACAAGGTCAAGGTATCTATGAAATACAAAGAACATGTAAATAATGTGCATGAAAAATCAAGGAAACAATACAAACGATGTAAACTAACGACTTTATAACAGTTGATAATTCTGAGGTCATGGTGTGGTCAAAACTCAGGAGAAAATGTGTGTTTTCTTGAAAACCACAACAGAAAACAAACTTGCACGTTAAAATGACAAAATGTTGAATTTGTTGTTATAGAAACGTTTCAGTCCACTTCTTGTAGACTTTACACCACCCACATTCTTCCACCATCTCCCCCAGCGACACTCCACATCTGCCCAGATGATGCCGAGGTGTTCAGAGAGGATATTTAAAAACCCTGGGGAGAGGTCAGGGTCTGACCTGGTGTTACAGGACATCGTATGCCCCCAGTCTAGACCATACCTGGCCAGGGCTAGATTATTGGACCATAGGCCCATTCTTACTCCTCAGGTCAGATCATACCCCATAATAGCAATGTAACGATGGGCGATAAAGCTTTGATTATTATTTAACAGATCTAGTAGAGTCCTGCATGAATGGGTAAATGAGGACACGGGTTGTTGTAAAGAGCTTTGAGTATATTGATAAGATAGAAAGGAGCTGTATAAGTACAGTACATTTACCATTTACCATTTAATATCAGTAGCAGAGTCACAAACACAAGAAATACTAAACTTTTCAACATTTTATTCGAGGTTCAGCTTTGTTAGGTAAGGTAAGTGAGAATGCTAACTGACTTAAATCTTGAACCTTTGGTTTGAAGCTTCAGGCCAGATTATGTGTACATATGATAAAGAGTATATTCTGGCCTGCAGGCCACTAATCTGACCTAGGTTATTTTATACCTCTGGGCACAGTTTGGTCCAGGCCAGAGTATACCCCAGGTCAAACTATACCCAGGTTTAATCTGAGCTGGTGTTAAATTGGTCTGTGGGTATCCTTCAGTGCCATGAAAACCTCCAGAGGGAGGCATCTTTATCAGATGTTTGAACCACCTCATTTGACCCTTTACGATGAGCAGGAGCAGCTCTGAGACGATGGACGAAGACCCGTCCTGACCACCCAACGAAGGAAACTCCTTTCAGCTTGGATCCAGGATCCCATTTTTCAGTAATAAAGATTCATTTACACAGTTTAGAGACTCAGTCATTTTAATTTTCTTTAAGAATTAATGTGAATCCTAATCATTACTTTCCCCAACGTTTAAACTAAAATGTACTTCCTGTGAAAAACGACAGTTATGGACATTTATCTCAAAGATTACAAACAATCTGTGAGTGCTCAGATTACGTGTTGGGAATGACCGTCAGCTACAACCACACACAATGTTCACTGTATATCTGTCACACTGAGTTGTAGCCATCTTAGTGTTTGTTAAAGTGGAATAACTCAGTTTGCCCCCCTCCCCCACACACACACACACAAACAATTTTCCTGTTAATTTTCAGTTCCTCCTTTTGACTCCCTTCACCTCCCACCCGTACACGCCCACTGTGACTCAGAAGTGCACGTGAACATGCCTCTGAGATGAATGCAGGTTCAAAGATAGCTGTCTCTGTTATGTACACAGCCCGCTACGTTGGAATGACAGAATTAAAGCAGCTTGAAATGTCCAATAATACGTTAACCCCTTTAACCAGGCTTGTGGACCAGGGGATTTCTT
This sequence comes from Hypsolebias antenori, assembly GCA_031762315.1. Lineage (NCBI taxonomy): Eukaryota > Metazoa > Chordata > Actinopteri > Cyprinodontiformes > Rivulidae > Hypsolebias > Hypsolebias antenori. Next base: position 38,928,473 of record JARVGS010001636.1, on the reverse strand, counting down.
TCATTCCTTTTTCATTAAATCTAAGGCTCAAGGGAAAAGCCATAATGGGATATGAAGGAGAAAAGGGTGCCTCGCGGTGGTCTGCAGATCAATGGGAAGAGAACAAATCTAAAACTCATATATAAATAAAAAAGTAAGCTTGTGTTAAAATGTAATGCTGTCTGCTGTACTTCAAAAATAAGTTTGTATACATATTTAAAGTAGTATTTCCATGTTGACTCTTGCTTTTTGCCATTTTAGTCATTTTATAGTGAACTATATGACACAGGGTGATGTCTTTCACTAAACTAAACATTTGTCTTGGTCTATAACATAAAGTCAGGTTTAAAGACCCACCTACTGAACAGGATGTACTTTTCAGAAGCCAGTACACTGGATGACCAGTTACTTTTATCTGAACACACATGATGTGTTTTTACCGGAACGTACTGTGGTTTATACGCTGCAATGAAAATCTGCCTTACATACATATAATTCAGTTTATTTCTGTAGTGCCAAGTCATAACCAGTCATCTCAGGGCACTGAAAAAGAAACATTCACATACATACTTTATAAATGCCAGTTAGAAAAGTTTTCAATCCAAAGAAGAAAGGAAGCCGGCAGACAAAGTACACAAGGTAAGTACTAGACAGTAGGTAAATACCTGGTATGCATCCTGTTAACTACTTGGTAGGTACCTGTTAAGTACATGTCACAAACTCTATTTACCCAGTACATATCCAGTTAGGTTCCAAGTATGTTTACTGCTTGGTACTCTGTTGAGTAACCAGAAATTATCTCATTAAGTACCCTGATAAGTATCAGTACAGATCATCTGAAGTAACAGGTATATATATATTGTTAAGCATCTGTTATGTGCCTTGAATTGAGTAACTGTCAAGTAAGTACCTGGTACATAAATACTAAATACCAGAAGTGTCCAGTATGAACTGGGTGTGTACCCATTAGGTACCTGATACATACTGAATAAATACCTGGTAAGATAAGATAACATATTATATTACTAAGATATTATAAGATATAAGATATTTCCAGGTCTCTCTTGTAAATGAGTCATCGAGGCTCAATGGGATTAACCTGCCTAAATAAAGGTTGAATGAAATGTACTAGGCTTTATTATGTATTGGTTCGTTGTTATTCAGTTTTGTATTGTTTTTTTTGGGGGGAGAAGATCAACAATTACACCAAATGACCTGTTTCACTTATTAAAATTTTAAAAAATCTCAATTTGTATGCATCCTTCATGATTGTTTATTGTTGTCTTTGTTGTCATCACTCTTTATTACTGTAAAATCAGGTCCCTCTTGTAAAGGAGTCCCCGAGGCTCAATGAGACTAACCTGTATAAATAAAGGTCAATGGATTAAAACCTGAATCTGTGTTTGTGTTAAACCTGTCCAAGTTATCAAAATGTCATTTCAGTCATTGATTGTGGCTCCGAAGTGTCTCAAGGCCTTCCATGATTCTTTCCATTTGACTGTCTGTGCAGAACATTTTAACCAAATTCATCGTTGCTGATCGATCTGCTGTTGCTAAAAGCATGCCATTCCTGACGAGACGCGTGTTTTGAAGTGTTTTTTGTGGAGGTGTTGTTAGAAGTTGTGAGATTGGTTCAAATCAGATTTATAACAGAAACAGAAATGAATATGGATCAGGATGATCCAGTTCTGATGCACTGGCACCCTGAATGACTCGAGTTCAGTTGGGCTGAAACGTTCTGGTCACATCGGGTCGGTTCCTGCCACGGCATGTTTCTGTAATAATGACATCAGTGTGCGTGCCCTAAAAGTGTCTGGAAGCCCAGAACAAACATGACTGATGGCTGGGATGGGAAGCAGGAAAAGCTGACTGTGTGTGAAGTATGGCGCCAAGGCCACATCTATAAACCATGTGATTTAGGCTCAACGGCGCCGCTGGATGATTTCTGATCTCACAGCTCAAATACATCACGCCACGTCCTCGTGTTCATCACTTCCTGTCACAGAGCAGAGGCAACACTGTGCATCAAATCAGGTGAGGAAGGTGTTTGTGGAGCAGGGCAGAAAGGGAAGTATTGGACAGCGATGTATTGCTGCCACAGGAGATCCCATCTCTTCTGCTAACTAGCCTCTCTCCACCTGATTGCTGCAACTTTCTGCCTTTGTCTCTCTACAAACTGTCCTCAAAGTCCTCCTGCTCATTGACACAATTAAGAACGGCCTCATTAGACGCCAGTCAACAACGCCGTTAACTCCGATCACCATAGCAACTCATTACCAGCTCGACCTGCTGCCACCAGAATCAAACGTTCAAGCCTCTGCTGGTCTCTTTATTGTTACCGTCATCGTGTTTTCGTTTCTCTGCCGTGTGTGGTGTTTGCCATGCTAACGAGTGTTCTGGGTCAGGAAGACTGCAATCAGCTTGTTTTGAAGAAAAGGTCACGTCTCGGGCGTGTGGCGGCGTTCGGCACGATAAGAAAAAACAATCAGCGTTTAGTCTCCACCTCGTTCACATTAACATCCGTCTTTATTAGCCGCCGCCGCCGTTGTTGTTGAGCTTGAAAGAAACAAACACGCACGACAAGCCAACAGTTTTAGTTTGGATGTTTTGGTGAAACTCGATATTTTCTCACTTTCCTAACTTTGTATATTCTAAGAGAAGTTAGGAGTTTCTTTTGTAATAAACCACGCTGGTTGTTCCCAAACTGTTTATTCCTGACCCACAACACGAATGTGACAAAAGCTTGTGAGTCTGAAGAGTACAAAGTTATTATAGTAGTATTTAAGATTTTAAATTAAAACAAATATTGTAACATATTTGTACGTTGGGGTAATCACCACAACACTGTCTACATCGAGTTTTGTCTAATGTTGGATTTATTAATAAAGTAGGCAGCCTTCGATTTTATGTTTAATAATAGGCCTGTGGTGGGAGGGAGCCATGGCTGAACAAGGCTGACAGAAAAAAGAGGCAGACCTTCAGTCCACCTCTCCGCTAAGTCATCAGAGTTCAGCTCGACTGATCACAGATGCTGTAAAGATTTAAACACAACTCTGGCTGCCCTTTGATCACCCGTCGAGGCATCTCTATGTGTCAGAGGATCTTTAGAGCCGTCTGGAGGAGATGTCTCTGCTGCCACAACAGCTCTGGCTTTCTGTCTTCAAGGCAGATTGTTTCTTTCACTTTCAATTCACTCCGAGCGTCAGAGAACCGATGACCCCGCCAGGAAAAACTGCACAGACCTCTCTTCAAAGCAGCATCGGCGTGTTGCTCGGGGAATATGATCGACCGACTCCTGGCTGATGAATGCAAGTCCAGAAGCAGACAACACCAAGAACTCCCTGAAATCCTCTTACATGTCAGTCCTTTACAACTCTGCTTTAAAATTATATAATACGAGTTTAAGCAAATTAAAATGGTTTGTTATTAATAGATAAAACTTCTTTAATAAATTAAGGTCCACACAAACTGTCTTTTTTTTTTAACCAGTAAGCCAAATGGAAAGGTCTTGTGTTCACATTATTATAACATGCATGATCTAAGTGTGGTAAACCAAATGTGTTGACTGACATTAGCATGTATGAGTTGTTCCTAACGACTCGTTGTTGCAGATGTTAGATTAGACCTAGATGAATGTTTTTGGGACCGCAGATGAAGAACTGTTCAGTTAAAAAGTAAAGTTTAATTAGTTTCATTATTGGAAATAATATTTAGCTTGTTTCAACATCAACTCTTAAAGGCATTATAATGTAGATCAAAACTGCATCACATGTTTACAATAAAATTAAAATATGTTCAATACAGAAACAACTGGACTTTATTTGTAACAGAAGACGTTTCGCTCTTCATCCGAGGAGCTTTCTCAATTCAAAGAGCAGAGAGTGGGGATCAGTTTTAAAGGCTGAGATAAGATACACACACACCCATGTAGATTGACAAATCACCTCACACCTTAACAGTAGGGGTTTCTTAAGGTCTCTGCCAGTCTAATTCACAGATGAGACTCCTCTGCTCCCACCAAGTGCGAAAACCGTCTGGGAATCAGTCCCAAAGCTGCACCATACGCTTTTGAAAGTTGGAATCTTCTGTTACAAATAAAGTCCAGTTGTTTCTGTATTTAACGTTTTTTTTTTATCTCACTGACGTTGTTCAACACATAAAGCTCATTAATTGCCCTCTGGACATTCTTCCCGCCAGGTTTTTGAAAGAGGTTTTTAATTATGTGGGTTCCAGTGTTTTAACATTTTTAAACTCCTGCCTTCATTTAGGAATTATCCCTGCTGCATTTAAACATGCTGTCGTTAGGCCCCTTCTTTAAAAAAAACCTCACCTGGACCCATCAATTTTATCAAATTTTAGACCAATTTCTCATCTGCTTTTTTTAGATAAAGTTTTAGAAAAAGTTGTTTTATGCAGTTACAACCCGTTTTAGAAAATCATGGTATTTATGAAACATTTCAGTCTGGATTTAGAACCCGTCATTCTACTGAATCAACCCTGTTAAAAGTCCATAATGACATTTCCATGTCAATGGATGCCAAGTGTCCTGTTGTTCTGGTGTTGCTAGACCTTACAGCTGTGTTTGATACAGTGGATCACACTGTCCTGTTGTCTCGTCTTCAACATTATGTTGGAAAATTTGGTACATCACTCAAGTGGTTCACTGCCTATTTGACCAACAGAACATTTTCTGTCATGTTGGATAATCTGCCTTCCTCCCCTGCCCTCTCTCTTGTGGTGTGCCACTGGTTTCTATTCTTGGTCCTCTCCTCTTCTCTTTGTAAATACTGCATCTTGGATCAGTGATAGCCAGACATAATTTTTCTTTTCACTGCTATGCTGATGATCTACAAATTTATTTACCAATGAAACCTAAAAATAGTAACCTTCTCACACCTTTTGCTGCTTGTATTGCCGACATTAAACAGTGGTTTCACCATATTTTTTTGTTTTTAAATGAAAGAAAGGCAGAATGCATCTTTTTCGGTGATGATGCTCCCTGTAACTTTGATGCTGTGACATCCAAGTTCAGACCCACAGTTAAAAACTTGGTGGTGACATTTGACAAGGACTTAAAATTTAATGAACAAATAACCTCTGTAGTCAAGGCTTGTTTTATCAGTTGAATCTCTTATCCAAAGTTAATCTTTTTAAAATTGTTCTGATTTGGAAAAGGCCATTCATGCTTTTATCTCTTCAAAGCTTGACTACTGCAATTCACTACATGCAGGAATCTCCCAATCCTCCATTAGACGCCTTCAATTGGTCCAAAATGCTGCAGCTCGACTCTTAACCAACACCTCCATACGTGAGCACATTACCCCTGTTTTATTTTCTCTCCACTGGCTTCCAGTTGTAGGGCTATACCTCCGTGTCCAAGACATGTCCATCTTGTCCCAGAAGACCTCCTGAGACAAAGAACTTATAATTCCATCAATTTTATTTTTGAACACAAATTATCTCATCAAGAGACTTTCTAATTTTG
>JARVGS010001636.1:38836997-38849761 GCA_031762315.1 Hypsolebias antenori | reverse complement strand
GGATGGATGGATGGATGGATGGATGGATGGATGGATGGATGGATGGATGGATGGATGGATGGATGGATGGATGGTCCCAAGGTAAAACTAATCCTGTGTGAAAAGGGCTTTTAGCTGCTTTTTTAACTCCAGTTTTGGGCAAACAATTATTTCTTTTCCAGTGTACCTTTGACCTGTAAAGATGACGTAACTCAAGGGATGAACTGTGTCAACAGCGACGATGTCACCGAGCTGCAGCAGTTGATGACCAGTGACGACTGGCTAGCCCTCCCCCTGGCATTTACAATAAAGATGTTAAAATAAACAACTTAAAAATAACTTTTGAATAAATACATTTTAGAAATAATGTCACATTTTGTTAAATTTACAACAAAACTGGTGTCAAACCACCTGGGAAAAAAATCCCAGGGTTGTTCCAAAGAGCTAAATTCTGACAGCCCCGTTCTGTTACTGTTCCGTCATGGTTCAGAATGATTGACAGACGCCTGGCCACGCCCCCTCGGTTTGCGGCCCATTTGGAATAATGTTGGTCAGCCCAGGGTCCGCCCACAGCCACAGGATTCATCCAGTGAGGACGGACGTACAATAACGTGCCTCAGAGCAAGTATGTGGGCGTGGTTTGGTGCAGACTGAGTAGATGTGATGTCGATCAATGTTAGCCTAAACGAGGTGGATTATTTAATCAATAACCTCTTTTCCTTAATATCTATTGAGGAAAACTGGAGGTGAAGAGGTTGGGGCCAGACAGACCTGGATATTCAAATCCAGCAAAGAGAAAACCGTGTTGGACTTGACGGGAAATTAATTCAGCTCAGTCCAAATAACATCAACCTGTCAGTTCATTTTTATTCTTCTTATAGTTCACTCTGCGTTTGTGTTTGATGATGACCAGAAGACGAGCGTTGAACTGAATGATGTTTAATATGCATAAAAACATGCACTGGTCAGAATCATGGGCTCATCGCAGCAGCACCTCGTGCACGTTGTCTCACTGAATGGACCTGTTGTAATGCACCTGTACCAAACCCCTGTCTAAACTGAGCTTATACACACACAAGACAATTCTTTAAATTATTTTTCAAAGGTTAGAAATATGAGCATGTTAAATAGTAACATCATATTTCAGATTTGGGCAGATGTATCCAAATTAAAGACAAGATGAAAATCAGCCTCTTTGGCCTCGTGACCAGTTGGCCTGGCGCTGAATATTTAATGCTGCTTTGGTCAAACTACACTGAATAAACAGTCCTGTCAGTCAAACTGGAGGAAAAAAAAAAACATGTAGACGTACAGGAAGGAGAAAATCAGAGAAAAAGTGTGAACAACATTCTGAGGGACAGCACGAACATTGAGAGAGACTGTGGGCGAGATACAGAGGGCACGAAGGGCAGGTCTGAGAGAGGAGGCGAGCTGCATGGACGGGCTGTCTGACAAATGGAGGGGGGGGGGGGTCACGTCAAGCTACGCGCCCCCCACGGCCAGCTACCAAGTCCGCCGACTCACCCGAGGGGAGGATTTAAAGACAGAGATCCTTCATCAACATCATCCTCCAACGCAGAAAATGTCACATTCTGATCTGATTTAAACGAGTATTTTTACGATTGTAGGTGTTTGTGACTCGAGGCCAAATCGAGCGTCGGAGCTCTTCATCACGTCTCTGAAGAAAACTCAAACCAACACCTTCATTAGTTCAAGTGATTTAACGCTCGAGTGCAAAAATACTCTGCAAAAACTGAGCCAAACTTCTTTAAAAAACCCTAAAAATGAAAGTAGCATTCCTGGACAGAATGTTTATCCACTGCGACTTGAATGGCAAAGTTGAACACAAAGATTGTGTCGCTCTCAGAGGACGAGCTGGAGATGACGTTCAGCTACTACCACACCAAACGCCACCTCCATATCTGAACAAACGACCAAACTGAAGGTCGTTTCTGTGTTTGCTAAGATCCGTTAGCTTTTCGTCAGGGTGACAACTTCCTGAGTTTCACTAAAATCATCCAGTGGTTCATGACATATTTTGATATGAAGTTTTTTAATCTGTGCATAAAAAAGTGTTTATTTGGAATAAAGTTGACATTTCACGTGAAGTTTTTAAGACTGAAATAAAACTGATTTAATTCAAGGCTGGACAGGAAGTTAACTACTGGTCATCTGTGTTTTTTTTCCTTTTAACTGTAGTTTTTGTGTCAACTTATTAAAACTGAACTCCTTATTGCAATATTTCAGCTACAACTATAAATAAATAAATTACCCAATTTGATCCACTTGATTTCTGTTCATGTAGAGTAAACTTGTGATGCACACATCTTTGAAAAATAAATTCCATTCCTAAATTTAAAATGAGATGTTCTTTTCACACCACTTTCATTAAAAAAAAGTTGTTGTTTTTTAACCGTCTATAAATTAACTTTTTTCACTAAAGAAAATGATAATTACTTGTTTGTTTGTTTTTTATCTTAACATTATATCCAGTTAACTCGGTCTCATTTCATCACTCTCAAGTTCCTTAAAAAGGTTAACCATCGACATTTTGTGCCACAGAACAAACAGATGTTTTCCTCTTTAGTTCAGGTCAAACTGACCCTGTCATAAGACATATCTGCTCTCTGCCCATGAACCAGATGTTTGGCTGCAGCTGGCTCCAAGGACCTCCTGAACTCTGTGAACTCAGCTGATCTGAGAAGGGAATAAAAGTGAGCGGATAACGCAGCTCGAGGCAGATTCTTGTGACTGGGCTTCATGTTCATGCATCATCTTTACACGCTTCTTCCATTTTGGGTCTCTGGTGCCGCTGTCCAGCAGACACTGTGCGAGAGGTGGGGGACACCTGGACAGGTCTCAGTCCATCACAGGGACACGTAGAGACAAACGAGACAAACAACCATTCACATTCAGAGTTACAGTCAGTCTAACGTTCATGTTTTTGGTCTGTGGGAGGAAACTGGAGAAAACCCACGCAGCACGGACAGAACATGCAGACTCCACACAGAAAGGCTGGGATTTGAACCGGCAACCTTCTCACTGAGAAGCAACAGCTCTACCAACTGGGCCACCGTGCCACTCTCTTCATGTTTGTTCATTTATGTATATTCATGTAACCTGTCCTGGAAATCTGACCTTGCAAAGTACAATGTCAATAAAAATCTTCTCCTGCCGTCGCGGCTGCTTCTTGTCAGGAAACGACGTGAGAATGTTTTTCTGCAACACTTCTTCTGACTGCAACAACCATCGTGTCTTAAATTTCTAGTCACCCACTCATCTTGCAGTCTGTATTTCCTGAGTGACTCAAAGTTGAGTATTCCTGAGTAATCCTGTCCCAGTGACCAGGACTGGACTGAAGTGGACTCGGGTGGATCATTCAACAAAAGTGGGTCTAACTGGTTTTGATCGTCATCAAGTTTGTCCGGGCCTTCGTTAAAGTTGAGCTTCATGCAGAAAACTCAGGAGGAAACTAGAAACCTACCAGTTGGTAAGGCGGGGTCCAAGGTGGGTTTTTCCCAGGAGTTGACTTGTTCCCAGGTGAATCCATTGGTTCCTAGAGACACGCTGTACCCACAGCTGCTATAGGACTCCTCGAATGTGCAGCCGCCTGAAAGAGACAGAAGACTTGTCAAACTACGTACGATGGAAATCAAGAACTCGTTTGTGATCTTGTAAAAGGAGCAACTTAAACTCAAAGGTCCCGGTCTCACTGGGTTGGTGCGGCGCTGTAAGAGCACCAACAAGGTTAAAACGGTGTTTTCTCCAGAGCGCGCTGTGTTCTGCGTCTGGTCACACGATGTGCGCCCAGGTAAAACCAGAACTTTACATTCATTCCTCAAACATGGAGGTGGAAGAAGCTGATGGCTGAGCTGCTGCTCTGGGTTCGTTTGTACTTGAAGACGAGGAGAACAGAAGACAAACCTTCAGACTGAGACGTGCCAGCGTAGCGCAGCCAGAGCGCAGGACGACCACGCCTGGTCAGACGCCGACAGAAAACTGACATGACCACGAGGTCGTGAAAGAACTGACGCACACACTGGAGAACACGCCGATGTGCTGCAGCTGCTCCACACCGAACAACACAAACACAAGGTGGTCACGCCTTTCCCACCCTTCAGCCACATGTGCAACAAATAGAAACATACATGCACAGTGAACGTTACATTATTACGAACAACTTGTGCTTCGTTTGAACAGATTTTGGTCTACAACAAATTCATGGCAGAAAACACAAAGTTGATCATTTTATTGTGAAAACGTTTCAATGTTCACAAACAATATTCTATAAGAGCTCCGTCACAAAACTCAAAGACATGTCAGCAGCAGTGACTTCTGCCTCTTTCTGGGGGTGCTCAAGAACCCCCTACATTTGAACTCAACACCCCTGAAAAATAAAGAAACCATCATTAGGATTTTGTAAAGAAGCTACTTCTCAAACCTTAAATTCACCAAAATATTGAATAAATATGGAATAAATGATAACATGATCAGTAAAATCTATGATTTTTTTTTTTTTTTTTTGCAGGAGTCAGATCCTCAATGCCACCTGTCAATCAATCCAGCATGCACTTCAGCAACTGACCAATCAGCGACCTCGATTTGTCCTAAAGGTACACGCCCCCATCTGTAGGAGCTCCACCCACTTTTCCTCCCACAACATTGTTGGTGTTTTGCATTACGAACACTTTGCAGTCAGAGAGAGTTCATGACAAATCATCCATCAGAGGAGAACGTGTGATGCAGACAGAGTTACCCTGAGTGGGTGGAAAACAGCTTATTACATTTATTTACTTATTTATTTATTTACTTTATTTATTTACTTATTACATTTCTAAAACCTAAACTGAGTCTGAAAAATATAAAAGATGATAAAGTCCTGAGGTCGACCTCATGATCAGCTGAATACAACAGTGATAAACAGGAAGTACCACATGTTCACCTGTACAAAGGTACCTGCAGGTAAATCCTCCATTTTCTGTCATGACATCATGTGTTTAACGGTTAAACTAAAGGTTAATGCGTGAAGCTAGATGTGTTTTGTTTTGTGTTTTATATGTCGTAACTTCTGGTTGTATAAGTTTAGTCTTTGCTTGCTATGATCCTTTAAAAGTCCTGTTTGTGACTGAGCTCCTCGTTCACGGCCGGACCACCCTGAACACGTCTGACCCTGCAGGGTCGGGCCTGGTTACCTGGATGTGAGACCACCAGGGGATACCAGGTGCCGTTAGCTTCGGCACTTCTCACAAACCACATCAGGAGGTGCGTTGTTCAAGCTAAGAGCAGCACTGGGGGCCACGCACCCCTGAAGGTCAGATCCTAGAATCGCCCCTGCTCAACAGAAAGAAAATGAGCTGAAGATTGTTTGTGTCTTTCTGTTCTGGAAAACATGAGCTTCAATAATTAATGTAGACCTTAAGTAAAGGGGAATACTGTTTGATTAGAAATATCACAACTCCTTTTAACTCTAACTTATGGTTACAATTGAAGCCATATTGTGACTTTAAGGTTTGATTTTGTTGTTTAAAGCTGTCACTAGCAGCTATTTTAATAATTTTAATGATCTAATACCAATTAGGATCCGCGCCGTCTTTGAAAGAACCAATAGAAGACGTGCACTGTTGGTTTTAATCAGAAAAGGCTGACGGGGAGACGGAAAAGGAAACCGAGGCCGATGAAGAGAAAGCTCTACGTGTCAACATGATTAAGTCACAGTTTCTCATCATTATTTCATGGCCCAGCTAAGACACATTTTCCACTACATTAGCTCCCTCCGTTAGCCCCGAGCAGTCCATACACATCCTAATTAGACATATGCTTCGAGACACAGCCACTTTAATTTGTTTGGAGGTATCTGAAACAGGAGAACGTCCTTGTTGCATTCAATTAAATCAAATAAAGCTTGATTTTTCTTTTCTTTTCTGTTTATTTTGTCGTTGCTTGTTTGGGTCCCGTCTCTTTTGTAGGACTAAACGTGTGACGTCAGTCCTCATCCAAACTAAAACTAGGAGAAGTTCCACTTGATCCAAAGTCTTTAGTGTTGCTGAGGCTTTGCTGCGCTCGGCCTTGTCCCGGGCCTCCTGATCAGACCAGCTCGTTTACAGCAGAGTCTGCTCTGCTGACATCCGAAGGGCAAACGGGACGTTTCTTTCTCTGGAGGAACAGAAACTTGAACAACTTCGCAGCAGCAAGCACTTTTTTCTCACATTAACAAGAACAACTCCCACTACGTGACCTTAAAGCTTGTAGCTGTCAGCACACCTACTCGCTCATGTTTACAGGATTTACATCAAACATTTTGCACATTGAAGTTATAGCCGATGCATGCACGTTTTCCATCCAAATGTAATATGACTTTATGCTAATTAGCATCATATGTTAACCTACGGCTGAAGCAGAAAACAAAGTTGTTTTTGTAAAAGATGATGAAGATGGGATCTTCTAGCCGACAGAATAGATCAAATATCAAACAGATTTTAAAAATAAATCAACGTTTTAACTTCTTTGTTAATTGTATTTGGGCAGAATGGTGGACTAGTGGTTAGCACTGTAGTCCTGGTCCAATCCCCAGGCTGGACCTGGGCTCTTTCTGGGTGCAGTTCACATGGTCTCATGTTTTTGTGGATTTTCTCTGGGTACTCCTGCCACTGTCCCAAAACGTGCACGTTAGGCTGCCTTCAGGCGCAGGCGTCTCTTGTAAAAGAGATCTGTGATCTCCGAGGGGTTCGCCTGATTAAAAAACTTTAATATTTAAAATATTTTCAGGAGCTACTCGCTGCCGGTTTCAATTGAAAAAAGTCTGGTTTTCAAAAACGTGAAACTTTTCACGAAATCTTAAACTTTTTATTTAATGTAATGCAGAGAGCACCAGGTCCATTTGTACCTCTGCACAAACTTTGGTCATCACGTACCCAGACATTTTGGGTACGTAAAGAAGCTGCCATCGTATACGCCTTGGAGCCAAGTCCAACTTTGAACATTTAATCAGCCGGTGTGCATGCACGTAGAAACTGCACGGAGAAACCATGGTTATCGTTTCGTACCCAGCTGGTACTAAACAGCAACTGCTGAAGATAAAATGGTAATGCTAGATACAACCACCGTACATGAGACGTGATTTGAAGGAGTCATGGTTTGTCTGTCTGTCTTTACACAGACAAGAATGAGTTTCCTCTGCAGGGTAGCTGGACTCTCCATTAGAGACAGAGTGAGACGTTCAGTTATCAGGAGAGACTCGGAGTAGAACCACTGCTCCTCCACATCCAGAGGAGCCAGTTGAGGAGGTTCATCTAGTAAGGATGCTCACTGGACGCCTCCCTAGGGAGGTGCTACGGGCATGTCCGACTGGGAGGAGACCCAGGGGAAGACCGAGGACACGCTGGAGAGACTACGTCTCTGTTGTCCTGGGAACACCTCCCAGAAGAACTGGAAGAGGCTGTGGAGAGAGATGTGTGGACCTCCCTGCTCCAGATGCTGCTCCCAACACCTGAGTCCAGAACAAGAGGAAGATGATGGATGGATGGACAGATGGACAGATGGATGGATGGATACCAACATCTCAGCTCCTTCTAGCTACATAAATGGAAGCACGGGATCAAACAGTGTAAAAAAGGATATTTCTGAGACAATAACTCTTCAAGAGACTCTAACCCCAACTGGGAAATGTCAACAGCGCTTCATGTGTCTGCGAGCTTTTAGAAAAACAACCCCCAGCAACGAGTGAAAACTAGTAAAACTCTTTATTTGTCCTAAAGATTTTAAAATAGCAGCAATGAATTAATCAATAGTGAAATAATTAGCAGTTATTGCCCCCTCGCTGCTCAGTGATCTCATTAGAAATGAAAAGAAATCAAAGTAATCTCGTTAGAAAAGAGCTATAAACAGGCGGGGGGGGGGGGGGGGCTGAGGGGATCCATCAATATTCAAGATCAGCTGCAGCTTTAAAAGCACGAAGGGGAAACGAGAGCCAAGTGGCTCACAGCGAAAGACGAGTGTGTGTTTCAGCGGCCCTGATCTAGTTTCCAGAATGAGCACGAGCACACGTCCATGCACACAAACAGGATTACACGTTTCTGCGTGTGGAAACACGACTTGCTTCATGTGCTGGGAGGTGTTCGTGTGCGATGATGGGGAAGCACGGACCGTCGTGGTTGAATAACGTTCAATGTCTGAATGTGGAATAAAACCCTTCATCTCTACAAATTAGGATTCCAGCGACACACGTGACCCCGACATGGACAAAACTGGTTTGGATGGATGGAAAATACAAAAATAAAACATTAGCTTATTGTTGGGTTTGAGTTGGATGTTTTACACATTTTTCTTATATATTCATGTTTCTGCTGCAGCTGTGCAATTAACAAAATAAATGTTATTAATATTGTAAAAGAGTTTGCAGCAGCTGTTTACTGTCTGGAGCACAAGAATAAGAGAAAGTCAAAGATCAACTTTAACCAACAACAAGCTCAGCGGACACAAAATGTTTTTAACCCTAAAGACGTACATTTCAAAATACTTATATTTTACTGCTGCTGCAAAACATTTCCTGAGACAAACATCAGTTTTATTGAGAAAAAAAAAATCATTCCTTAGTAAATTTACTTCACAAGCATTACCTTGATCACTGTTCAAGCATCCACTTTTATAAAAGAGTTATAAATGTTATAAAACCATTTGTGTTAAATATGTCAAATAGCAAGCAAAGGTTTGTAAAGTAACTGTTGTCAACAAATTAAAGTGTTACAAATAAATAAAACAGGACTGTTAAGAGGAGAAAAGTTACTTTTTGGTTCAGAAAATGTAAATAATTTAAATATTTCATTGAAAATATGATCTTTGATCCTTTTAAAGACTGAAATCAAATCAAAGCCTGAAACAACAGAAACTTCTACATTTATGAAAATACTTTTATATTTTGTCAAGCAGACTCATTTAATTTATTTTCTGTAGTCTGTTTTGATTTTGAATGATCCTTCGCTGACACTTTTACGGATTGTTCAAGTTTTTTCATAAAACAGAAAATACTGTCTGTAAAACTACTTTGAAAGTAATTATTAACACAAGTACACAACTCAACCATAAATATATGAAAGATTATCTGCTGAGAGCCGGCAGCCCACATTAGATTCATACAACGGCTCTCGAATTATTTATTAAATCGCTTTAATTCCTGGAGTCTCCAAAAGCAACACAAGAAAGAGCAGGAGAGAAGGTGCTTCAAACTACTACACATATTAAAGTAAATTATCATAATGTAAGTTTTATGAACACAGGAGAATATTTTAATTACAAAAAGCCAATGTTCAGTTTAATCAGCTTATTTTATTTATTATTTATGGGACTATTGGTTTGTTATCTGGGTGTCCAAATACTTCTTTAAAAAGTCTTCAGTTGATCCAAAATGCTGCTGCCAGAGTCTTAACTGGAGTTACTGGGAGAGATCATATCTCTCCAGTTTTAGCTTCTCTCCACTGGCTCCCTGTCAAATCCAGAACTGAATTCAAATTCTTACTTCTAACCTACAAAGCCCTCAACAACCTAGCTCCAATTGTTATTTTATATATGAATGTTTCTGTTCAGTGCCTGAGACGACTTCTGTTGCAACTTGCATCTTTAGAAATAAACTGTATTAAATTGAGTTAAATGTTTCTGTAAGTGCGACGCGTCCAGCAGAGTTTCATCACGGTGGAGCAGAAGCCTGAAAACGATGCAACATTTGTTGGATTATTAACGAGCATTCTGTTTTAATTAATGCATTAATCGTAAAACTCCTCTTCCTGTGTGGTCCGACTGGACGGTGCAGACGATCAGAACAACTCTTTATCAACACAGCTTCTTCACGCTCACACTTTACCCAACATGGCTCCATGCACACGCCTCACACGCAAGTCAAAGCGATCCGCCACACAAACACGCGAAGACAACACGTATTTAGGCAGAACTCTGCGTCTTCGACCCCGAGGCGCAGAGCGAGGCCATTAGAGGCTTTCATGTCAGTCGGAGCGAACAGGGAGCGACAGCGGCGGCGGAGGGGGCACCCCGAGGCCACCGGCTTTAAAGAGTCTGTTTACTGCTCACTTAGATCACATCTGAAGATCACGAGCGCGTTGGAGTGTGCACGAGCGGCGTGAGGACACGATGCTGCGTTCAGGGTTCACACTGAGCTGCAAGTCCTTGAAGACACTTCCAATTTCATGTGAACTTAAAAGGCTCTTTTTGGGGGAAGAGTTTTAAGAAAAACTTGAAACTGTGATCAACTCATTCAGATCATTTAAAACGTCGAGCGTTTTGCCTCATTGAGGATTCAGGAGGTTTCACGGATCCTTGAAGTCGGCTGCGAGGAGGCAACGTGTCTCAGTTCTGGATCTGTAAACAGCTGATTAAAAGGGCGCTGCCTCCCTGACACTGGCACACCTTTATTTGTCTTTATCCACACTGCCATAAAGGCGGGTGACCATGTAACCGCCTCTGCCTGTGTCTGTCTGTTAATAAAATATTTTGTGCACCGCTGAATGAAGTTCAATAAAACTTTGAGAAAACGATCAACTTTGGGGTCAACCCAATTCAAGATGGCCACCACGGCTAATTAAAATGATGCTGAAAGATTATTATAACACTAACAGATTGCACACTATTTAAAACATTAATTTATTATGTTAGTTAATTAAAAGTAAAGAGCATTTCATTTGAGCTCTTTGAATAAAAACCGTCAGGTGGAACATTTTAGAGCCGTTTTCATTTTTTTCCACTTCTCTATCAAATCTAACAACAAATAGTTTCTTCATTGAAAGAAAACAAACTGATTTATTTATTTTAGCTGCTCTGAGATCTGTCAATCAGCACGACACAACGTTTTCACACAATCTTGAGTTATTACAACCTGACGTTTTATGCTTTATATTTTGTTTTACTCGTTTAAATATAATTTGCTGCTGATGAAACATTAAAATGTTCAGACGGGAAGTTTCTGTTTGTTGCCTTGTCTGAAGATTTGGACGGCCGTGGCTGAGTGGTTACAGCAGCTGACCTCCAATGCAAGAGTTGGGGGTCCAATTCCACCAGCAGTCACATGCTGAAGTGTCTCTGGGCAAGACAGTGAAGCTGTCATTGCCTCCGATGTGTGTCCCATCAGTGTGTGAATGTGATGAAGCTCTGATCATTATCTTTGTGCAGATCCAGTAGATGCTGTGACGGGTCAGTGAGGCACAGACTGTTGTGAAGAGCTCTGAGTGTCTTGATCAGACAGAAAGGAGCTGTATAGGTACAGTCCACTGAAGATGCTCGTGTCGTTTCTCATTTATAATAAACATCTGAAGGCTTGTTTTAGCTCTTTGTTTTACTGTGAGCTCACGAGGCCGGACCTTTAAATATTTTCATTTAGTCATTTAAAACCATCTGAACGCAGTCGTACACACTCTCGCCCCCTGAGGCTACCAGAACTGCACGCCATTACTCCCAGTCCAGTAAACCAGGATGACCACGGTAAAGAGGCAGAGACGCATGTGCAGCAGTCAGAGACGGAGTCTGTGAGAACGTCTTCAGTGTCGGACAGACATGAGGACAAACAATCTGGCTTTGCAACCAACACTGATCTGAGAGAACCAAAGCTGTGCGCATCAAGTGAAGGTGATCCAAAAGTCGTTGGTACTTTGTCCTGTGGTCCCTGTGTGGGAGGCGAGGGACGCCCCGGACATGTCTCCAGTCCATCCCAGGAACACAGAGAGACAACCAATCAGTCTAACATGCATGTTTTTGGTCTGTGGGAGGAAACCGGAGCACCTGGAGAAAACCCACGCATGCACGGAGAGAACATGCAAACTCAGCCCAGAAAGGCCCCTGGACCGGGATTTGAACCAGGGACCTGCTAGCTGAGAGGCAGCAGCTCTACCAGATGCACCACCTTGCTGCCCGGCTTGGCTATCACATAGACCTAAAAAAATAATAATAAGTTAAATTATTTAAATAAATACATAAAAAGGTTAATGTTTATGAGGCTCCTGGATATGCAATAATTTAAACTAAACTTTGAACCTTTCTCCAAAATATTGTTCAAATTATTCAAGAGTTGAAAACGGAAGGGGACAAATAAAATCACGCTAAAAAAAACAAAAACAAAAACAATGTAAATTCAAAAATTTCTGGCCCATGAGTCCTTTCATCACATATGAAAACTTTTGGATACCCCTGGTTTAGTTACATCTGCAACACTTCACCCCTTTTTCATTAATTATAAATGCAGCATGTTTAGGCATAACCCTCCAGCTGCTGTGTGTTTTGTACATCTATAAGCATGAAAATGAAGCACATGCTGTTGTGCTGCAGTAAAGAACAAAAAAAAAAACTCTGTTCTTTGTCTTTGGATCAATGTGTGCATGCTTTTATTGTCTGAATGACAGGGAGGCCTGAGGAAAATTCATCACGCTAAATGGAATTAAGTTTCTGGGTTTTATTTATGGGAATGCCTCTGCATCAAGAGGGTACTAAAATGTTTTATTGATCACTGAGGGTGATTGGCCTGCTCATTCTTCAGCTCTCGTTTATTTTCTGTACTGAAATTGTCTTCAGTTGTTAGGACACCCTTATTTGGTTAAAATTTGACTGTTGTATGAATGTGTTTTTTAGATTAATATTTCCTGACGGGTTCTCAAGTGAGTACTCCCTTGTGTCCATCTTCCGGGTGAGGCGGACTACGAAAAAAGACCGTTGGTATCTTTGGCAGATTTTCGACAAGTCAGGAAGCAGTCAGGTGGGGACTTTTCATCTTCTATATCTTGATATTTACATAT
>JARVGS010001636.1:38447491-38460247 GCA_031762315.1 Hypsolebias antenori | reverse complement strand
TTTTCCAGATTAACATGATACCTGACTTATTTTACCCAATGTGCATATGCTGGGGGATGTGGGTCCTTTCAACTGCACAAAACAAGTCTCATGGCCAGAAGAGAGCCAAAAGCAATTACGCCTCTCTCATACTTAGTTCATACTAATACTCGGGTCAAGTACTCAGGTCAAGACAAACACAAAGAACATTATATTTATATTGCTTGCTGAAGGACGTGTCCACAGAGACCACCCTGAACAGTTAGATGAGTGGTGATGGGTGTACAGTTTATCCACATATCTCAGAGAAGGTTTCAAATATAGATTGCCAAAAGGTCTGCAGTTTGGGAGATGTCCAGAATATATGGAGGAGTGTAGCTGGAGTTTGTTTGCAGCGCTTACATGCGGGGTCCAGGTTGGCCTTGATCTTGCAGCTTGTCCTTGAATTGAATTACAGCATGTCTCAGACAGAATGAGGATGAATACATGTTCTTGATGATCCTTCTCCAGACTGACTGTGATATGGATTCCTCTAATTCTGTTTCCCCGTTTAAGGGAGTCCAAACTGGACTCATGGTATGAACTGAGCAGTGTATAGAACTTGCTGAGGGCCTCCTTGTTTATCAGAAATATCTGTACGTCGGTATCTGTACATTTTAAACAATTTTGAGGCACGTACAAACGTGGAATGACAATAATTTTACTTTAGTACAATATCCATGTACCGGTAAACACATGGGTTTTATGTCTCAGCTTTACCTAGAATTAAACCGGTTTTGAGAAAGTCAACATTTTTCTCAATGCTTTTGGAGATGGGAGTGGGGATCTCCAAAAATAGTGTTTTGTACGCTTGTGTAAATGCTGAAAATTATGAATCACTCCTGAGCTTAAGATAAGTGAGAAAAACCACAAGAAATAACATTTTAGCTAGTTTTAAAAGCGTTTATGTGATTTTTTTGATCTCTTGTTCCATGCCTCATTAATTAGTTATTCAAGGACACAAATATGGAAAAGACTTTGTCATTGTAAAATTAATATTAAATTAAATATTCATACACTGATAGCAAAATACACTAGTATTTGTAATATGTAACTTGTATAAATGTTTAAAAGGTTTTGCACCAAACAAATCTTTTGAGGTCCACTAGTAAAAGCAAATACAGAATAGTAAACAATTTTATACCTATTACTTTTTTGCATTTTAAATAAGCGGAGGGAAAAAAAAAGGTAGAAATTGTGACATTATCTTTAAAAAATGGTTGTTGCATAATTTGTATGTCTGAAATGTCATTTAGTTGAGCCTAAGAGCAGTTTATTTTGGAAACGATAACCAGAAGTCTCGTGCTCACTTGTGTAACTTGATGCCTTTGACCCAAGAGGGTCTGAAAATGACCCTCGGCAGCTCCCGTAGTCAAGAGATGACCCTTCTTTGTAAGTTCCTTTAGCGCATGCACATTCAAATTCTTCAGCGTGTTTAAATAATATTAAATTAAACCGTTTTAATAACTTTATTCATGCGCAAGAAAACCAATTAACATAAATATAATTTATTTACAGATTTCAACCAAAACAAACTGAAAAGCAACAACTTTTTAATGGCTGCTTGTTATCGAAAAGGTTCAAACCTTGTTCACTTACTCTTTATTGGTTTAGAACCAAATCTATAGAAAACTCATTTTCTATCCAATTAAAGCAGCTTTAAATAATTGCACTCTCGTTAAAAATTTTCACACAGTTCTGTTGTTCCTTTCAGTTTTTCATGTGCAGCTCATGCATGTTTTGTTCAGCGAGAGTCCAAGATGATTAAAATGAAGTTTGTTTTGTCTCTTTCTCTCCGTCTGTGAAGCTTTCAGATCTGAAACGGAGACAAAGAATCGAGTCAAGGTTGAGACTAAAACGGTCAAACAACATTTGACAGTTACTACAGCTGAGTACACGAGGCTGTGTGATAAAACTGACATAAAAGTATTACTATAAATTTTATACTACCCTTGTTCCTCAAATAAAAGTAATAGCATGGTATTTAAGTCTTTACCTTTCATTCTTGTGCTTCCTCTTGAGTATTTGGTGTGAAACTGTCACTATAAAAACCACAAGAAGAAACCCAGCTACTGCAGCCAGTCCAATCATGGCATTTTTCTTTAAGTTGATATTTTCACCTGAAAACATACAGGAAGAGAAACAAACTTATTAACATCTGATTAAGCACTTAATTAAAGTTGTTTTTATGTCAACGACAGTAATGCTGACAGCAACTATTTGCAGCCGCCACAGGAAATGATAGTTTTTAGCGAGGTGAGTCCCACACAGTTTTCCATATTAAATAACGTTGGTAATTATTGTTTCACAGCAGCAAATAATCATGTTTGAGGACAAACCACATCCAGATTAAATCAAATTTAAAGTCCTAAATTATCACTAAATAGACATGACTTGCAAAGAACAAGGAGTCAGCTCAAAATTCAAAATGTTTTTTTTTTTTTTTCACATTTAATGGCACAAAATGAAACTCAAGTCAAAAATGAACACAAACTGCAGGAAACATTCATAGGTAAAAAGAACGTGGAGGTCGTGTGGCTTCGTTGGCCATTCTGCTCCACATGTATTTATTTAGAGCCACCTCCTTCCAGATGTTTGGGTCTAAGCAGCACTTTCTCAGGTGTCTTTAGTATATTCTGTGTACCTGTTCTATCCATGTTGGGTGTGTGGCTCTAAAGAAGTTGTGTAGGTAGGCAGTAATTTGGCAACCAGGCATCCTGCTCGTTGTAGTGATGGCTGGAGGGATGTTGGGGGCATTGGCCTCCTTCAGGACACTGGTTGGCCTGTCCTTCCAGCTGATCCTACATACACATCCCTGGTGTACTGCTCCAGGACCTTCAGGTGTCTCCTGTAGTTGGTCCAACTTCCAGCAGGGGACTTCTGCTTGATAATCAACCAAGCAAAGATCCTACTAGTGTATTTTGTGTGATGATGGATCTCAGCATCGATGAAGTATCAAGGTATTTGAATTGGTCTACATTTTCCAAGGCATTGTTATCTATGTACATCTTGGGTGCATGGGAAAAAGAAGGTGGGGTGGCGGTTTATGGAGGATCCGTTTTCTTGACGCTAATGTCCAGCTTCGGGTATCTGTAAGCTCTGGCAATGGCATCTATTTTGTTCTGTTTATTGAAATAATATTTTACTGGTGAAATATTACTTTCTGCTCAGGTACCGTAACTCAGGTCAAGACAAACACAAAGAACATTTTATTCATACTGATTTTAGATTTAGACCAATGTGTCTCCAAAATTAGGACATTTTGACAAATTAACATTTAACTGCACTCTTTGGGGGAAAAATATTCTAAGCTTTCAACATTCAGACTCTTACTGGCAGAAATACCCTTTCGAGCCTTAAGTGCTTATTTATGGGTAAAAGAAGAGTCAAAGAAATCTATGATTTTTAGTGTTTTGATGTCAAAATTACGGAATGATTCAAACTACCATGACGCCATGAATTAAACAAACAATGGTGGCATCCATGAAAAAGCCATATCCGCCTTATTCCTGGGGCTCTACCGTCTGAAATTATTATGGGTACAACTTCCTGTCAGACAGGAAGTAGCCAACTGGTTAGCTATGGTAGCGGAGCACATACAGCAGTTTATTTGAAAGTAATTTGCATTCACTTTAGCAGATAAAACTCTGTTTTTGTTTTGTTTACATTTTTTTAACAACCATAAAGTTTACTAAGTTCAGGTACGTGTTGTGTTCATAGCTGCAGAACAACCAGACCAAACTAAATCAGTGGCTACAACAGCAGAGTTTGAACACGGACCCAAAACTGTATGTGAGCTCATTTCACTTTGTTGATAAATGGCCGACGGAGGAAAACCTGCATCCTACTTTGTGTCTGGACAACAGTAAACCACCGGAGAAGACACACCGGATCCTCAGAAGGATTGAAAACAGTTACAAGAACATCAGGCACAAGTTCAAGTGTATGGAGGACACATCATTATAGTATTAGTTCGTCTTCAGTTTTATGATTTTCTCTGTAATTAACCCAAGCTCAGTGATGGAGGACTTCAAGGCTTTGGTTGGACTCTGTGTGTGATTTAAGGTCAATAAGATTGTGTCCCACCTCTTTTAACAAAACACCACTGACCCTATTACTGTGGAGATACTGAAACACTTCAGAGCTTTT
Organism: Hypsolebias antenori; assembly: GCA_031762315.1. Taxonomy (NCBI): domain Eukaryota; kingdom Metazoa; phylum Chordata; class Actinopteri; order Cyprinodontiformes; family Rivulidae; genus Hypsolebias; species Hypsolebias antenori. Next base: position 38,456,080 of record JARVGS010001636.1, on the reverse strand, counting down.
CAGGTTGCTCATCGCTTCACCGTCAGAAGAAAAGAGTCAATGATGTAGCTAAATATGCTAGTAGATGTAGCTAAATATGCTAGTAAATGTAGCCAAATGTGCTAGTAGATGTAACTAAATATGCTAACAGATGTAGCTAAATGTGCTAGTAGATGTAGCTAAATGTGCTAGTAGATGTAGCTAAATGTGCTAGTAGATGTAGCTAAATGTGCTAGTAGACGTAGCTAAATGTGCTAGTAGATGTAGGTAAATGTGCTAGTAGACGTAGCTAAATGTGCTAGTAGATGTAGCTAAATGTGCTAGTAGATGTAGCTAAATGTGCCAGTAGCTAAATGTGCTTGTAGATGTAGCTAAATGTGCTAGTATTCAAGCTTCTTTGAGTATTTAGAAAAGCATTATACAAATAAAATGTATTATTATTATTATTATTATTATTTTTATTATTATTATTATTATTATTAGTATTAGTAGTAGTAGTAGTAGTAGTAGATGTAATCTGCAGCCACTTCTTCAGCTCGTCCTCCATCCCTCATCCTCAGCAGGATGATCATATCGTCCTGTTGCAGCTCTGACAGCTGGTGTTCCTACATGTTTAAATTAAATCCACGATGCTCAGAGAAACTCTTGTCCATGCCAGAAGTCACGCCTATAATTCACACAAGGCAGCATGGAGGCGAGGAATAGGGTGGATGGAAAATAAATGTTTACTTGTTTAAAGGCAGGAGGGATGATTTTTAAAAGAGATAGAGGAAAAAAAAAATCTATGAGCGAAATTAATTATTTTGTCAGTCAAGTAAAAAATAAAAAAAGATTCTCTCTTCTGTGGAACAACCACCAGGCGGCAGTAAAGTCCAGAAAAAGTTCCAGACTGCTGGAACCAGTTCTGGTTCTGGTAAAAACCCTCCTGCGCCTCCCTTGAACACAAAAAGCTCAAAGCTGGATGTGTTCAGTTTCCTCCGCACCTTGTCCTGCAGGTCTTTCTCGGGGATCTCCACCGTGTCGCTCTGGGCTCCGTAGCGGCTCCTCTGGTAGGCCACCTGCTCGGCCACCAGCTGTTTGAGGATGAAGAGCAGCAGCTCGTTGTTGTCCCTGCGGAACGCCAGGTAACGGGCGAACGTCTGAAAAACAAGAGAGGAGTCAGGATTCAGCTGAGTGGACTTCAGAGGCCAACATAACCCGTTCTGAAGGTCCGACCTTCCTCATGCTCCTCATGACGCTGAACTTCTGCGTGTCGATGAAGCTCTCCAGCATCACCCTGATGGCCATGTTCACGTCGTCCTCCAGGACGTAGTCCCTCAGGTGCATCTTGGCGTGGGCCTCGGCCATCCGGATCATGGACTCGATGTGTCGAACCGTGATGGGGATGCTGCCGGTGGCCTGAGGGAGGAACCACACCCACATCAGCCACGCCTCCTTCAGGCGCAGCGGGATACGTCTGATTTCTGAGGACTCACCATGGACTCTTTACGCAGGTCGCTGTAGATCCGGGCCACTTTGTCCTGATCCATCTGGTTCAGTTTGGGGTGAATCTGCAAACATTGGATCCAAACGTTCAAACGTTGCTGCTGCAGACGAACCCGCGCTGAGACGCTGAACGTTCGGGAGCTCGTACCCGGTCTTTGGCGTAGAGGATGTACTTCCTCAGCAGCTCCTGCGGGATCGGCGGCACGTCGGACGAGTTGGGCAGAACCACGTCCTCCAAGGCCACGCCCCCTTCCTTGCTGCTAGGGTGATGTTTGATGTGGGAGCCGACGACGAAGCGGGCCAACATCTCGTCCTGGAACGTTCACGAAACAGAAATGAAAAACTAAACGAGAAGGTTCTGGGTTTTTTTTTGAACAGACGGGAGGAAAAGAATCAAAGTTCTAATTCACCAGAACCGCACAAGCATTCTGCGTGGTGCGTTCAAGTACCTGCACGGGGTCGACGGTGTCTCGGACGACGCACAGCACGTCAAAACGTGACACGATCGGCTCCGTCAGGTCCACGTTCTCTGCGAAGGTGAGCGACGGGTCGTACCGGCCGCCTGCAGCCGAAAGGAGAGAGAGGTTCAGGAACACAGAAGAACTTCGGCGCCTCTTCGGCTCCATCTGAACCCAGACGTCTCAAACGAAGTAGAGGAACGGACCGATGGGGTTTGCTGCAGCGATGACCGTGCACCTGGCCTGCAGTGAAGTGACGATGCCAGCTTTGGAGATGGAGATGCTCTGCTGCTCCATGGCCTCGTGGATGCTGGTCCTGTCGGCGTCGTTCATCTGGAGGTCAAAGGTCATGATACAGCACAGCGTTACAGTCAAACCAAATCTGGAACTGGACAGCAGGACAGGAAATGAGATGAAAACAAACAACTGAGTCTTGACTAGCGGTTTCTATCGACCGTACAGGCTCGACTGATGGGTGCTGAAGAAATGGTTCTGGAAAGTTCTCCTGTCTCCACAGAGCAACACTGGACGGCTGCTAAAGAGTGTCCACCTGGTTCTTATGGACCATGGGGTTCCAGGTCCAAGAAGAGTCCTGGTGTCTCTGATCCAAGGCCAGTGGGATCGTTGGGACCTTTAATGCTGCAGAACTGTTTCTGGACTTCACCTCGGTACAGTCTGGTGTCAGAGGTCTACAGGAAAGTTCTTCACGTCTTGGGTTTGTGGTCTGATGTACTGTCAACGACTGGACCTTACACAGACCAGCGTTAGTCTTTCCAAACCACATCCTGGTTTCTCCGTGACAAAAAAATAAAGTGGGCCAAAACCCGATCTCTGAGGAGCTCCTCAGTAGACCGGGGCTGCAGAGTCCAGAAAGCGTTGAACAAACGTCTACACTTGAAGTTCTGATGGGGCTCACCTTGTCAAACTCGTCGATCAGGCAGACGCCGCGGTCGGCCAGCACCAGCGCTCCGGCCTCCAGGGTCCACTCGCGGCTCACCGGGTGCCTCTGAACGTACGCCGTCAGACCGACAGCAGACGCCCCCTGACCCGTGGTGAACACGGCTCGGGTCGCCACCTTCTCCACGTACCTGCAGAGGAACACACCAACCCTCATGTTCTTCTCACGACTTGAATTTATTGCGACTGCGTTGGTTTAAAACTTTCAGACGAGTTCTGAGGAGACTGAGGTCTGCTCCTCCTGAGATCTAAATTATTTCACGCCAGCGACTCGTACTTGAGGAACTGGGACTTGGCGGTTCCCGGGTCTCCACACAGCAAGACGTTGATGTCTCCACGCACCTTGTGTTTCCCGCCTGCAGGAGGACAGAGCGGCGAGTTAAAAGACAAACCGAGACGCCGCACAGATCCAGGATCAGAGTCCAGAGCCGGTACCTGGATTTTTGGGCTCTCCTCCAAACAGACACAGCGCCAGGGCTCTCTTGATGTCCTCGTGGCCGTAGATGGACGGCGCGATGCTGGCAAAGATCTGCGTTCATCACAACACGCAGCGTTAACGTGGGTCCGTCGGGGACATGGAGGTGACTGAGTGTCTGAGCGTCCTCACCCGTTCTCCGATGCGCTCGTCCTTCGACAGAGCCACGATGGCCTTGATGTCCTCGTCCGTGAGCTCGGCCACGGCGACGCCCTCGTCCCTGCGGGTGACGTGATTGGCCAGAATGACCGTGGCGAAAACCGGGAAGCCGTTAGCCATGTTGAGGGAGCCGTCGTAGTTGTTGTGGTAGATTCCCGTCAGCTCCTGAGGAGACGATCAAACAAATCTTTTCTTGCGCAAACACCCTGCTGCTCCCTGAGGGACATTAAAGACCTTTTGGGTCCAGAACGAACTTCTGACTCACAATCTCATCTCCGGGCTTGCAGCTGTCCACCAGGTCAGCCAGCAGGATGGCGTCTTTGGAGCGCGGGAGACGACCGGCCGCCACCTTTCCAGGACTTTCCTGGATGGTGATCCTCTGGTAGTTCTGGTAGACGGTCTGCAGGAGGGGAAGATCAAACACGTCTGTTAAATATGACAAACTACGGCCAACAGGACTAATAAAAGCCAAACACAAGCTCTCCTGAAGAGGACTCACCTCCTCCATGTTGATCTCAAAGGGGCCCTGGGACTGACACTCGGGGCAGGAGCCCGGCTTCAACTCCTGGTTCTGGGACTGGAAGAAGGGGCCCAGGACGAAGTTGCACTTGTTGCAGTTGTACTTGACCATGCTGAGCTGGGGGAGGACGCCGGTGCAGCTGCTGACCACGCCGCTGGTCCGGATCAGCTGGTTCAGGTGGAGCTGCCTGAAGACGGAGAACGGGTCAGAGCGTGTTCTGGACGAGGCGTTCGAGGAAACCTGGAGTAAAGAGCGCTACCTGAGCGATCGGATCTCCTCCACCAGCGGCAGGTTGCAGATCCGGACGTGGATCTCGTGAGCGATGCGGTCGTACTTCGGATACATGGCGAGCACGACTTCTTTAGCTGCTTCGTCAAAAATCTGACGGAAGACGGAAAACGAACGTTTGTTTTGATGAAAGAGCTGCTGCGTCGAAAGAATTCATAAAAACGATAAAAAGCAACCACGATGATGAAAACTCACTTTCAGCATCTCGGCCGGAGCTTCGGGCAGGAAATAAGCCAAAACGTGCTCTCTGGCTGCGAGGTCTTCGTAGTTCACCACCAGACTCTCCTTGTTCTCTGAATCATCAGAACATCCAGGATGATCAGTTTGACTCTTCATCACACAGACCTTCATCACCTCGTGTCCGTCACAACGCTGAGCCACCTTTGCACATGTCGCTGATCTTCTCCTTGAACACGTTGTGGCCGTTTTCGTCCACGTGGGTCCGCAGGAAGTTCTTGAAGCGGTTGTAGATCTCGAGCCGTGGCGCCACCATGGAGACCCACTCCCTCACCGTGTGGCCCTGCGGGTCAGGGGGACCGTTAAGAACCTGACCTGATTAAAAAGCTGAAGAAAACGGAGCTTCAGGATCGCCCACCTTCATGTCCTCCAGATTCTCGATGCTCTCGATCATCTCGTCTTCGTCTCCGTCAGTGACGCCCTCAGCTGCTCGCTCGGCCAGACGTCTTCTCCGGGCAGCGGGACGCTCGTCGTCCTCGTCTTCGCTGTCTGGAAACGGGAATGAAAACAGATGTGAGTCCTGGTTCTACTCCAGTTCTGTGGAGACGTTCTTGAAATGAGAACTTTTAAAGGGCCCTCACCGTAGAGCAGCCCCCTCCTCAGCCGTCCACTGAGTCCCTGCTCCCTGTCCCTCCTCCTCATCGCCTCCTCAGCAGCAGCTCGGGCTCCAGGCGACAGCTCCGACAGCTCCTCCTCATCCAGGTCCAAACCCTCCATCTCGTACTGATCCAGGGCCGGGATGGGACGGTAGTCCCTGAACGAGAGGAGACGCTTCTTACAACCCCTCCCAACACCAACACCTCCAGGTGTTTAAACTGGTCCTCACCTCTCCATCCCATCTCCAATCAGCTCCTCTCCATCTGCTTCATCGTCCTCCTCCTCCACTCCGGGCAGGCGTCCCTCCCCCAGCAGACCCTCGGACTCGTCCTCAAAGGGGGGCAGGTCCCGGCCGGGGCTGGAGGTCAGGTCTCCTCTCCTGGAGGTCCGGCTGGGGCTGGTGGCCATGTGGAACGACTCGGAGGAATCCTGTCGATGACACAGGTTAAAGGGGACGTTTGCTTTTCACATCACGAAAAACAAATGGAGCAGATTAAGACTTTTCAATCTGAGGTTGAATATTTACTGACTGCAAGAAGACCAGAACCATCAAACTAAGAAACAAGTATAATTAGAAAAGTGCAGTGTGTTGTCATCTTTGCATTTAACCCCTCACACCTGGGATACAGCCAGGTGGAGCAGTAGGCAGCTGTGTAAGCGCCCGGGGAGCCATTAGGGATTGGGTGTCTTGCTCAGAGACACCACGACATGTGGTCAAAGCACGACTTTCTGGCCCCGAGGCTGCCGCACCGCGACCCCATCTCGCCCCCCTAAAACTAATCCGACAAACTAACTTTAATGAATTAAACTTAATCCACACATTTTTATTCTCTAATTGATGATTAAAGTGTTCTTCATGTAAAAGTCTGTAAACTTAGGCCTGAAAACAGGTTAAACTTTGTTTACATCGAGTACGCACCCTCGTTTCAGAACAACACATCTGGAAAACTACTGGAGTAAAATCAAACTGCATCTGAGATGTGACTGATGGAATTTACATTTTTTATGAACTTTAAAATCCGTCATTAAGACTCAAGTGACTTTAACCTGAAAGTTTCTCATTTTAAAAATAAACCTTAAATTCTCCTTGTAATTTTTCCACTAACAGAAAAAGTATTTTTAGGCACAAGTTGAACATAAAGTTCTATGTCATCTCATCTTAGATATTTCCTTAAGAGTTTTAAGAGGACTAGCATTGTGTTAGGCGAGTTTTAAAGTTTACTTTTTTAATTGATTTTAGCCGTTTGAAGTAGTTATACGTATTTCAAAAGACCATGAATCTTTAGTTTGTTCCACGAAATTGTGTCACATCGTTAAACTTCATCTGATTAATGCATAAATATCTATAGCATGCGGCCATCAGGGCACTAACGATCCATCGTTAGGCTGATGGTCCTCCTTGATCATGTGAACAGCGAGTTCTGGATGTCAACAACAAAACTATTGATCCACTATGAGAAGGTGCTATTTATAAGACTGAGTTTGCTGCAGCTCCTCAGACTGAAGAAGTCTTTTGGATAAAAGACGAAACGTTTCAACAAGTGTATTTTTTTAATCCCTTCAGAGGACCTGACTTAACTTTGTTAAAGTATTTAATTACTGTACACTGAATCGAACAGTAACAGAGACTTAGATCAGAGATAACACCACCTTAACATCTTTTACGTTTAAAGTGCTTGTTTTTAGTTTTAATAACGTTTTATTTGATAATACTGTAAGTAACTTCACAGTTTTTATTTGCTTTTTAAGTCCTAAAACTTGGTTTTGATCAGACCATTGTCAATATGAGCCACATGGCAGGAACTCTACCTCTAAAAAAATCACTATTCAACATTTAATAGAACCTACTTTAAAAAACAATTTCAGAATTTGTCGTTTAAAGTCGATTAAAATGCAGCTTTGAGACCAAATTGAAGCTTAAATGACCTCTTTGTGTCGCAACTTCAACAAATGAGGTTAAAACTGAAACAAACTGAAACTACTCAGATAAATTTGACTTTAATAAACTTCACCATCCTTCACTAAACAAATAAAACCAGACAGTCTGTTTTTATTCTATTTTTATCCGTTTTAACTCACCGCCATTGCTGCGCTGCTGCTGAACAAACGCTGCTTCTTTTTCCTGACGGAAGCCGCTTTTCCCGCGAAACAGCCTCGTGACGCTCAAAGCCCGCGAAAAGTTATGAATATTTGAGTGGAACGTCAACGTCAGGCTCTCTCATTGGTTGGTCAGACTAAAGAGGCGGGGTCGTTAGCTGGGGTTTCTCGGTTTGTTCGCTTCGCAAGACACAGCAGTCGAACCTCGCGTTTTCAAAGGCAAACGGTAGGAACAGCAGAATAAAACAAACTCATCTTTCGGTTTTAAGCAATGCGCATGCGCTGCAATAGTCTTTTGTTTTTTTCTTCCAATGAAAAGTCGTGCTGCGTTCATGTTCTGCAAGAAATTCAATAAACGTTTAGTAAGTAGGTCATGCGGTTGTTTTTTTCTTCTTAAAAAATATTTTGAACAAATTCTTCACAACAAAAGACCAATTATTAATGATTACATAAATTGAAATGCATAAAAGTATAAAAAATAAAACAGGGTGATATTTTGCAAAGAATCACATTAAAAACCAGGTTAAAACGAGCCAAAAATAAACACAGTACAGTACACAATAAAACAATACACTGTACTGTCCAACAAACTTAATGTTTAGTTGATTTTGGAGTTTAAAAAATACATATTTGTTTCATTCCTGCTGTTTTTCTATATACATGTATATAAAAAAATCACATTGATAAACAAGCTTCTGTGATCTCTGAAAGATAAACGTGTAATTTAAATACAGCTAATTTATTTACCATTTTGTCATAACACATAAATTCAAGGTTAAAATACTTTATGTTGTTAACTATTGGAGTCAAATGTGTCTGTTAGAAAATATGAACCGCAAGATGAATTTTAAAGCAACTATCATAAAATATCCACCGTGTGAATGTCTAACTGAATATATCTTGGTCAATTCAAGATGGCCGTTACAACCAAATGACTTTAGAAGAAAACAAAACTAGCTAAACATCAGTGCATTTTATAAATGAGCTAAAATCTGGTGTGGTAGTAGCTGAAAGTCATCCCTAAGTCCTACTCCGAGTGCATCCTTGTCATTAACTGCTGGAGTCAGCCATTTTTTGTCTGTTAGCAAAATATCTCATGATCTAGAGGACAGCTTTTCCCTCCCAGGATATACTCCTGAGTCCCAGGACATAATCATCGAACAAACGTCTACAACTGATTAACCTTTGGAGTCAACCCAATCCAAGATGGCCACTACAGCTGATCCACCTTAGCCATCACAAAAGAATCTTTAACTCAGACCTCACCTCCTTCTACAGGTGTGCAGTGGAGAACATCCTGTGCTCCAGCATCAACGTGTGGCATGGAGGCTGCACAG
>JARVGS010001636.1:38436271-38447391 GCA_031762315.1 Hypsolebias antenori | reverse complement strand
ATAAAAAATAAAATGAAGGGTAGCAGAATGAAGAAAAAAATCTTATTATATCTGCCTCCTTTTCCAAAAAAGTAATTAAAAAAATAAAAATAAAACCCATCTAACATGTTACAGATTTTAAAAAGAGCAACTCATATAGTTTTCAAACTGGGGGAAAAAAAAAACGCAATATACTATTTATTTGTTTTGAGAAATATAAATCCAGTGTGCATTTATATTCAGTCCCATTTACTCTGACACCCCTAAGCACAGTGCAATCAATCACCTTCACAAGTCACTTTTTTAATAAGTAGAATGCACCTGTGTACACTGTCTGTATAAATATTGTGGCCTTATGAAAGTCTCAGAGGTTTGTTACAGAACATTAGAGATCAAACAACATCATGATGACCAAGGAACACATGAGACAGTTGGGACAAAGTTCTTGAGAAATTTCAAGCCAGGTTTGGTAGTCAAACTATATCCCAAGAGTTGAACATATGGAGTACTGTTCAAGTCACCATCTAAAGATAGAAAGAGTGTGACACCACAGCAAACCTACAGAGACAGGGCTGTCCCTCGAAACTGTAAAACCAGACAAGGAGATTATTAATCTGAGAGGCAGCCAAGAAGCCCATGGTACTTCTGGAGGAGCTGCAGAGATCCAAAGGTCAGGCAGGAAAATCCGTCCACAAGACAACTATTACCGTAGTCATTCACACCCCAAATCTGGGCTTAATGAATGTCAAGAAGAAACCCCGTTGTTGAAAGAAAGCCATAAGAAGTCCAATTTACAATTTGCCAGAGGCAATGTGGAGACATGATAAATGTGTAAGACGCTGCTCTGCTCAGCTCAAACAAGACCTCAACCATTTGTTCTAAAAGTAAAACTTTAATGTGTTGGAAAACAAACAATGCAACTCGCCCTGAACACACCATACTCTGTGAAAAATAGTGGTGGCAGCATCATGCTGTGGGTATGGTGTTTTTCAGCAGGAACATGGAAACTGGTCAGAGTTGATGGAAAGGATGAAACAAAATACAGGGTAGTCCAAAAGAAAACTATTAGGAGGCTGGGAAACACATGAGCATGGGGCGGAGGTTCAATTTCCAGCAGGACAATACCTTGAAACTTACAACCAGAGCTATAAAGGAATATTTTACATCAAATCATACTCATGCGTTAATATCTCAGCCAAATCCCAGACCTGAGTCTGTCTGAGAATCTGTCGTAAGAACTGAAAACTGCTGTTCACAGATGTCCTTCATTCAAATGGACAGAGATGAAGAATGGGCACAAAATTCAGTCTAGATGTGAAGAGTGATAAATACATACTTTGTACTCCAAAATACTTTCAGCTGGAATTATAGCAAAAGGTGGTTTTACAAAGTACTGACTCGGTGAGATGAATACAAATGCACACCACACTTTTCAGATGTAAATAAATAAATAAATAAAATGAAAACCATCTAAACTATGTATACAGTACATGGCACTGGCATTATGCTCGGCACTTATCCCCACCATCACAGACATTTACACCTCTAGATGCAGGAAGAGGGCCACCTGCATCATGAATGACCCCACTCACCCAGCACACACACACTTTTTGCCCCACTCCCCTCAGGAAGGAGGTTGAGGAGCATTAAGTGTAGAACCACTAGACTGAGGAACAGCTTCTACCCTGAAGCTGTTAACTCATAAATCCCTAACCAGAACCATCACTGTAATTCCACTTTAATTGGTGATATAGGTCTTTGTGCTGCTGATGATCCATGCTGCTGCTGATCCATGCTGCTGATCTCTTGCCTTTAAGCTGCTGTATTCATACCAGTCTGTTCAAAACAGACTCATGTTCAGGCTGCTGTTTAATACACCATATTATTTTACATTATTGTTTAGTGCATATCTTAGATCGTTGTACACTGTTTCTTTTTATACTTTATATTTTTGGGTGTAACTGGGATCTTGAGTGCACAGTTTCATTCCACCTCATGTACCACGTGTGATGCGAATGACAGTAAAGAACCTTGAACTCAATCAGTTTTGCAGATACTGAGCTAAAACTTGGCTTGGTAGTAGCTGAGAGTCATCCCCAACACATCACTGCATGCACTGGGCTTGTTTTTTTTTTTTTTACTTAGTGTCAGTTTTCAGAACATTTTCAGAAGAATTCTGCGTTTGTTTCAGAACCAGAACCATAAAATGAAATAAAGGCCGAGCGGATCACAAACTGTGGACAGAACGTTTTGCTCGTTTCTTCACTGAAGCTCTGCAGAACGTGAGGAAGAGGAGGAGAACATGTTGAGGTTCCCATTGGCTGAGCGGCCTCTCCGGCCCGTTCTGATTCGCCGGGCCAGAGCGAGCCGGACTCCTTCAGTCTTTGTTCAAAACACACACAGTCCAGTGAACCTGCAGACCTGTGCTGGCCCAGTTCCATGCCCTGTTCAGTGGGAACAGAACCTCTGTTGTTCCCTGAACACGAGGTTCAACAGAACTGGGTTCGACTGTTCCTCCTCTGCATCGTGGTGCAGAGGGTGGAGAGGAAAAGCAAAACACAGGCGAATGAGTAAGAATGAGCTGAGGGAAGGAGAAGAAGGGAGGAGAGGAAGGAGGGAAGGAGTGAGTGGATGAAAGAGGAGACGGGTGAGTCGGAGCGACGGGGCGGGGAGAGGAAGTGTGGTCGACAGGAGAGGAATTTAAAGTCTCATTGTTCTGTTTCAGCAGAGACGAGAGGACGGGATGGACCTCAGCTCGGCCGCCGAGAAGGTAAAAACATCTGGGGGCATTCTGCTGCAGAGGTCAAAGGTCAGGGGGTCGCTCAGGTTCTCCTGTTTCTGAGAAAACGTTATTGGTGTTTCAGGTTTAGATTCAAAACCAGCTCCTTGATTTATTTAATTCTTTTTAGGCTCATTTATGAGTTCAAATATGTTACTTTAATTGTTACTTATTCATAAATGTGTTTTACCTCCTTTCATAGTCAAAGCTTGATGGTAATAAATTGAGTAAAAATAAAACTTAAATTATATTTAAAGTTTGAGTTTCAGAACTATAGTTTTTACTATTTTGACCAATATTACGCACTTTATTTAATAATTTCATAAAAGCATCAATGATGAGGAACAAAATGAAAAGCAGGTGAGTGAATTAATGTTTTAATTAAACAGCTGCTCATAATATTAAACTTTATTTTTCTCATTAAAAAAAAAACAGGAATATGATTTTAGTGGAAAACTGTATCAAAACATAAAGTGAGGTTTAAAGTTGAACGAGAAAAGTTTTATTTATCATTTCTTTACAGATCTGGTAAAAAAGAACGAGCATATTGGATAAAAAGTTGCTTAAAAGACAAACATTTTGTGTTTAGGGAGCGAGTGAGGCTGAATTTTATGAAGTTATTTGTTACTGGATGTTCTCAGTGAGGACTCATTTGACCCTCCGGTTCTGTTCGCCTCCTGCAGAACCTCCTGTGGTTCAGAGGTCAGTCCGATAACCCCGTGGATCAGCGCCACCTGTTCGTGTTCTGGGTTTGATCCTTTTATTTGTGTCCCAGAGCTGGACAACGTACCGACACCGAGATGGAAATAACTCGAGCAAAGAGCGGCGGGACGGAGCGACAGCCAGGCCAAAACAAACAACTGACCCTGCTGCTGCCCTGGGGTCAAAATGCCCCGGGTCGTTTGAGCCCAGGGCAGCAGCAGGGTTCAAAAGATCAAAACGAGCAGCAGGAAATTAATTTAATCAGGTTTCTTCTTCATTTCATTGCAATGCTGCAAATAAAACTTAATGTTACAAAAATAGTTTTAAAAAAAAATAATAATTTCTGTTGATTTTTTTAAACTAATCACACCGTTAATTACATAAAACTTCATTCATTCAACCTTTATTTAGGCAGGTTAATCTCATTGAGCCTCGAGGACTCATTTACAAGAGAGACCTGGCTGCAAATTAAGAATGATGACAACAGTAACAGACAATCATAAGAGAGAAATACAGATTTTTTTAAACAAGTTAAAACAGTTATTATTATTATTAAATTTATTGTATTCATCATTTAATAATTTCTTTAAATAATGTTAAACAGAGGACACAGTAGGCCCAAAACTGATTAAAAAAAACAAGTTTCTCTTCAAAAGAGAAAAGTTAAATGAGTCGTTTTAACGATGACTTCAGCAACATTTTACTTTACATTTTATTAAAACATCAACGAGTTGTGAGTTTTAGCTGCTTTCATTTTGATTTTAGCTGAACATGAAACGTTTCGGCCTCGAGCTGGACTCAGGCGAGCGAGCAGCTTTCTGTGTGACCTCCAGCCTCTTATCTCGCAGCGTTTCCTGCTCTGTACTCCTCACATAGCCAACATTTTTAAAATGCCTCGGCCCGGTCCGATCCACCTCCATCAGAACCGCCTTATCGGACTCCTAAAACCACTGCAGTAACACACACACACACACACACACACACACACACACAGCGTCGTTTGTAAAGAGTTCATGGTCCAGGTTCTGCAGAATCTGACATTTAAGATGATTTATGAATCAAAACATGATAATAAATAAATGTTGGCAACACAAACAAACAGAGAGCAGATAAAACACCAGTTTCTCTTCAAAGTTTTGTAGAAAAAAAACAAGTTATTTTAAACGAACTTGATCTTTTGGCTGCTGGTTGATTATTTATAGATGTTGTTGATTTTATTTTAAAGGTGCATCTCTGAAGAAATGAAGTTTTTTTTTTTTTTTAAATAAACACATAAACAACTGGACTCTGTTCCAGAGGGATGTGATGCTCAGCTGTTTCACATCCATCATCACTCGTTAGGAGCCCATCGATAAACGTGTGTTTGTTTTTCAGGTTAGGGCTCGTAACGTCCCACGAAGGAAACCGTGACATGTTTGTTGTAAATGGGAGCAGAAGTTTTTGCTTGGTGAACGCAGCAGGTTGCTGCAGGTTGCTGCAGGTTGCTGCAGGTTGCTGCTGGTTGCTGCAGGTTGCTGCAGGTTGCTGCAGGTTGCTGCAGGTTGCTGCAGGTTGCTGCTGGTTGCTGCAGGTTGCTGCTGGTTGCTGCAGGTTGCTGCAGGTTGCTGCAGGTTGCTGCAGGTTGCTGCTGGTTTACGTCCAGTTGGATTGTTTACGGAGCAGCAGCTGTTCGGAGCCTTTCTGTTGGAGCCACGTTGGTCTCCGTGAACATTTAACCCCCCAGCAGAGACAAAGCTGCTGATACCTGCTGACAGACGCACAGTTGGACCAAGAGGTTGTTTTACTGTGGGAGGATATGAAATCACTCTGTCATCTCTCGTGGTGGGATCTCTGGATCTGCTCACATGATGACAATGAGCTGTGCTTCTAAAAATAGAACAAACATCTAAAAGTTAGCAACAAGCTTGGCTTCGCTGAAGCTGGAGGTCTGTCTCATGACGTCTGGTATAAATGAGCAAACAGCCTCAGCCGAGCTCCAGATTATTGAGTTTCAGATTATTGAGCTCCAGATTATTGCATTTCAGATTATTGAGCTTCAGATTATTGAGATCCAGATTATTGCATTTCAGATTATTGAGTTTCAGATTACTGAGCTCCAGGTTATTGAGTTTCAGATTATTGAGCTCCAGATTATTGAGATTCAGATTATTGAGCTCCAGATTATTGAGTTTCAGATTATTGAGTTTCAGATTATTGAGTTCCAGATTATTGAGTTTCAGATTATTGAGTTTCAGATTATTGAGCTCCAGATTATTGAGTTTCAGATTATTGAGTTTCAGATTATTGAGCTCCAGATTATTGAGCTCCAGATTATTGAGTTTCAGATAATTGAGCTCCAGATTATTAAACTCCAGATTATTGAGTTTCAGATTATTGAGCTCCAGATTATTGAGATTCAGATTACTGAGCTCCAGATTATTGAGTTTCAGATTATTGAGCTCCAGATTATTGAGTTTCAGATTATTGAGCTTCAGATTATTGAGCTCCAGATTATTGAGTTTCAGATTATTGAGTTTCAGATTATTGAGCTCCAGATTATCGAGTTGCTCAAGGACCTCAGAGGGTTCATGTACAAAAACACCACAAGCCGTTTTAAAAAGGCTCATCCTGACTCACCGTCGACTCTCAGCTCCAGAGGGAGGGCTGGAGAAGGTTCTGCTCCAGGTTCTGTAGGATACGAGGAATCAGAGGAACAGGGGACGGTGCGTGGAGGTGAGAAGACCCTGAGGTCAGGAGGACTTTATGTGTTGGCTGGTGAGCAGCTGGAGGTTCTGAAGGACGGGCGAGATGATGAGAAGACGTACGGCTGGGTTCTGCAGAAACTGGATGTTTTGTGGGGAGAAAGGAGGAAGCAGTGATGGAGGCCTGATGAAGCTTCTCAGACGTTAGACGGCTGTCGAAGCTGACCTGAAGGTCGTCAGCAACCAGAACTGTTCCTGGCGTCCCGGCGGGCCTGAAGCAGGATTAGATCAATATCTGGTTTGATCCGTGCGACCAGCAGCGCTCTGAGCTGGAGGACCAGCCGTGTTTGGATCGGGTGTGGAGATGAGATCATCCATCCTGAATGTGTGGTTTGTCTCTCCACACCCTCAGAGGAACGGAGAAAACGTCTTGTTACCCTGAACATCTCTCGTTGTTTGGGTTTCTAATGGCTCCGTGTTCTTCATGTTTCCATTTCAGTTTGGGTTTTCTCTCTCGTGTTGTCGGGGTTATAAACTGACATTTTGTGTTCGACCCACGTTTACAGTAAAGTCCTGGAAGGAAACTCAGACGTTTTGTTTGAGGAAACATTTGACTTCACTTTGAGGTAAACCAGGACTCTGACGAGTTCCGCCTGGAAGACTAAGAAGCACACCTGTTGCTCATTTTGGGGTTTCACGTATTTACCTGCTTGTTGCTCTTTGTTGTCGCCGTGTTGCTGCAGGACGTCACCAAACGTTCTCCTCGTGTCATTTGAAACCTTTGCCTTCAGAGTCTGGTTGAACTTGATGTGGCGGAGCTTCAGTTTCCATCGTGTCAATGTCATTTCTGTTTCCTCTCAGATGAACGCAGGAGCCGGAGGAGGAGCAGCCTCGTGTCTCGTGTGTGAGGAGCGCTGCTCTGGCTTTCAGCCGCACACCTGGAGGTACAGACACCACGTTTATTTTTTTACTTTGCTCTTTGTTTTAAACAAAACGTGCAACGTGCGCTGGGTGCACGGGTCGGGGGGAGTCTTTACCTCAGGTGGAGGAGTTCAGGTGCCTGGACACCTTGTTCCTGAGTGACGGATGGGTTGGAGTCCTCGATAATGAGGGTGTTGCTCCAGTCAGTCATGGTGAAAATGAGTTCAGTTTAAAGACAAAGTTCTGGAGCTACAGGTCCGTCTACGTTCCAAACCTCACCTGTGGTCAAGAGGTTTGGATCGTGATGGAAAGAACCAGATCCTGGATCCAAGCGGTGTCTGTGTGGGGTGGTGGTGGTGGTGGGGGGGGCTCAGCATAGAGCTGCTGCTTCTCCTAATCGAAAGGAGTCAGCTGAGGAGGTTCATCTGATCGGGACGCCTTTCCAGACATGTGGGTACCCAGAACTCGCTGGATGGACCATGTGTCCTCTCTGGTCAGGAAAACATCTCAGGTCCCCCAGGAGGATCTGGAGAGTCTCACCGGGGAGAGGGAGGTCTGGGTGAAGGTTCTTCTAGACCTGCTGTCTTGTGACTTCACCATGGAAGGGCGGCAGAAGATGGAGAAACTACAATCCAGATGTTAAGGAACGTGTTCTGTTCGCTGCTTTTCATGGCCGGTTTTTAAATCAAGATGATTTAATGTTTAACTACAACTGCATTTTGGTCAAACTCTGTCAAGAGACTCGTGCGTGACCTGTTAGCCCTCAGAGAAGGTGTCGGGGACGACCCTCAGCTACTCCTGACACATCACTAAATGTAGTTTCAAATGTTGGCAGGAGAGGCTGCGTGACAGGACTTCAAGAAACGCTGCTTCTTGTTTTTATTTTATAATTTATGTGTTTAGGACGGCAGATGAACACCATGAGTCCTTTTTGATAAATAAAGTTCGACGACAGCTGCCGGCGGACAAACGTCTGATTTGTTAAAAATAAAAGGAGTAAATAATCCAGTTGGGTGTTTCTGTCCAGGAAAGCCTGCGTGGCGTGCGGCTGCAGCACGGCGGACCACGCCGCTCCAGGAGGCCACCTGGAAGACGATCAGCGAATGGGACGCCTGCTCGCCGACTCGCCGTGCTCACACCTGTCGGCAAAGGTCAAAGGGGGCGGCGGCCTTCGCCTGTACAAGAGAAACCGGATGATTGTGACAAATCCGGTGGTGTCGCGCAAAGACCCGACGTTCAGCACCACGACGTACGACTGGGCGCCGGCCGGCCTCAACCAGAAACTGGTGAGAACGGGACAGCTGTGGCTGAGTGGTTAGGACGACTGCGTCCTCCAGTGGGAGAGTTGGGGGTTCGATTCCACCAGCAGTCACATGTTGAAGTGTCCCTGGGCAAGACACTGAACCCCTCGTTGCCTCTGATGTGTGTCCCGTCTGTGTGTGAATGTGACAAATCTCTGATTATTCTTTGTGCACATCTGTTAGATGCTGTTTGAGAGTCTTGATGAGACAGAAAGGTTAAATATAAGGACAGTCCATTTAGAATCATTTATCATTAAATAATAGTGAGATTAAAAGTTGGATGTAGCTCAGCGTTTCTCTTCTTGTGTATAATTTGCGTGCAGCTCGTGCGCTCAGCGCTCTGAGGTCGTTGAGAACAGACTGACGAGCGCTTCAGCCTGTAATTACAGAGATGACAGACGTGACGGCGGCTCAGCTTGTAGAGGCGGGTCCAGACCCAGCCCGGGCCGCCTCGCAGCGCTTTGCTGATCCAGACCGTTAGTCACCGTCTCACACGCAGAAAACAGCTGCTCAGGTTTCACTGTGGGAACCGACAAGATGAACAAACAAACAATGAACCGAGCACTAGGAAAATGGAAACGTTCACCTTAAAGTCATTTTCAACGAGCAGCAAACGTCTAAACTTGCTAAACTTTACTTCAAAACGTGACGCAAGAAGGAAGCAAGTCGTATTTTTGCAGCTGAACTCGAGTCGTGTTTTGTTTGTGGGCACAAAGTTTAAATTATTGTAACTTATCAGGATTTTTCTGTTACATATTTTTGTGTTTTGCATCAGCAGCAGGACTGAACCAGAAGCAGTCAGGCGTTCGACCGCTGCAGCTACAAGCTGCCCTCGTTAAAAATGTTGGTGTTTCAAGGGTCGTAACTGTCAAACCTTTCTGTCAGTCACTTCATGACGGACAGCAAACGGCCTCAAACAGTTTCAGCTGCACAAAATGTTGCTTTTGATGTCGCGGCCTCCGGCAGGGATGTAGAGGCAGCGCTCGTTTGTTCTTCATGAACGATCTTTTCACATGATGGTCATTTACCCCACGCTGCGCCTTAAACTGGTTTTGTTTGTGTGGGATGAGTAAGATTTTAAACTCGACTGTGGATTTTACAGCACATCTGTAAAACTGCTCTCCATTCCTTCAGGCCTTGCAGTTCATGCAGCTCCTGCCAAAGAGTCGGCGTCCCGTCTCTGGGACCGACGGCGCCCTGGAGCGGCGCAGGCAGCTCCTGAGCCAGCTCCCGGTCTACGACCAGGACCCCATGAAGTGTCAGAGCATCTCCAGCGAGGAGGAGGTATCAGTAGGACGAAGAGCGCCGCCTGATTTAACCCCATGACTCAAAGGTGAAGCGTCTCGTTTGTCTGTCTGCAGATGTCCTCCATGATCCTGTTTGTGAAGCAGTACAAGCAGGAGGTGCTGGGGGTGGGTGAGGTGGGCTTACCTGGAGAGGGCGTGGCTCTGAGGGAGGCTGCCGCCCAGCGGACGGTGAAGGAGAGTGCAGCGCAGCATCAGGACCACGGCTCGAGCAGCGTCGCCTCCTCTGCCGTGAATGGAGCCGATGACAAAACTCACGTGAGGAAATAAAAATATTTTTTACGTTTCAGGACAGATTTTTATTTTTATATAAGTAAAATTCATCAGCTGCTTCGTGAACGTTTCTTCCAGCGGTGTGCCGGCTGCCACGGCGAGCTGGCTAAAGACAGTCCGGTCGTTTACGCGGAGCGCGCCGGTTACCATGACGCCCAGTGGCATCCCGCCTGCTTCGTGTGCTCAGAGTGCGGTCAGGGTCTGGTGGACCTGGTCTACTTCTGGTCCGATCAGAGGCTGCTCTGTGGGCGGCACTACTGTCAGGCGGTGTGGCCGCGCTGCTCCGGCTGCGACGAGGTGAGACCCCGCTCCGTTTGCCCGTCTGACACCACGACAACGTGGTGGCACTGTCAATCAGACGTGGAGGAACGCCTTTCGTGAGTTTTGATTCAAGATGGCCGCCACAGCCACATCCTGCGAGATGCGCCAACGCTCTGAAACTGTCAGCCGCCACATAATCTGAACCTGCTAATCTGTAGATGTGAGTTATGAAGCAGGTGGAGGCGTTGGTTCACGTTCAGTAAAACCTGCCCACTCGTCCAGGAGATATTTTGCTAACAGCACAGACAAAACGCTTTAGACAGCAGCTCTTTTTTAACCCACAAATAAAACTTTACCATGGTTTACCTTTTTCCTGTTGCAGCTCATCTTCTGTGCATCCTTCGTCACGGGGACGGACGGACGGACGTGGCATCGAGAGCATTATCGCTGCTGGAAATGTGGGCAAAGCCTGGACTCCCCGTGTCAGCACGCAGCGTGAAGAGTCGACACAAACGGCTTCAAAACCTCAAAACCAGATGAAGAAAAGTGTCAGGGTGTAAAAAAAACACACGACTGCTTCCATCGCTTTCAGGAAACTATAAAAATCTAAATCCTACGAGGATAACACGAGCTAAAAGTCTGAACATTGTGAGTTTAGTTGTGTAGGAGGAAAGTTCAAAGTAGCTTCAAAGACAAGAACGTGTGTCAGAAGCTCGTGGTGAGCACGTTCATGTTTCAGCCTCTTACACGAACATTTTCTCCATTAATGTGTTTAAAACAATGAAAGAAATGTTTGGCTCATCTACCAGTGACACTGATGTTCTCTAGATGTTCTGGCAACTTCAGACAGAAGCCCTGATGGGACATTTAAGGAAAACCCATCACAAATTATGAGAAATATTAACTAAACATATACATA
>JARVGS010001636.1:38390252-38400772 GCA_031762315.1 Hypsolebias antenori | reverse complement strand
GGATGGATGGATGGATGGATGGATGGACTTGTAAACAAAGCAAGAGGACACCAGAACAAATCAAAGACACTCCAAGAATCTTGATCACAATATCTTGGTCTAACTTTATAATAATTTTCCTCTTGAGAAAAGGACAGTTTAAATATTGTTTTCTCAAACCTCAAAGCACCTTGGAGTTTTCTTTAAGAAATAGGCAGCCTCGTGTTGACAACCTGTTTTCAGACGTCCTGTTTGTAGCTAAGAGTCTGTGTAGATTATGACTGTAGTAAAAAAGAATTAAAACATCCTATAATAAATCTGTTGTTGGTTTCAGTTAAATTCTGTTATAAAAACAACTGACATTGTTGCACTTGTTATTTTAATAAGTCTTTTCTCTAACAGACATTTAGGCACGTCTGAGCCCTGAAGCATTGTGCAATAGAAGCCTTTTAAACTAAATAATATATTAATGAATATTAGTATAGCAATGTATGGGTCAGAGTATTTTTGTCACTGACAGTTTACAGTTTATCTAAAAAAAGCTAAGTCTGGTCCTCTGGATGTCCAGAGGACCAGACTTAGCTTTTTTTAGATTTTTCTACCTGGATTATTGAGCATGCATCAGGGTAGTTTACAATTTATACGTATACGTATAATGCACATAATCCACAGTGCAGACCTTGTGATTGTAAAAGGAGGGGTTGGGGCTCTGTCACATGTTATATTACAACACTGGTTTTTATTGTCTCAAATGTAAGTGGACAATTATAAAAGCTGTTTCAAAGATGGATGTTTGCTATTTCCTCCTCGTTTCATCATCAATTATGCAGCTAGACGCAGAGCGCTGCATGCTGAAGTCTACTGCTGTGAACCTACAGCATCAGTTTACTTTAAATTACATTCATTTTAGCAATAGGTGGCAGATTTGGAGTAGCCAAACTGCTTGATGTAAAGAAGAAAACAAAACTTCTGGAAGACAGCATCATATAGATTCATTAGAGGGACCGTGAGGTGGCGTGAGCATGGACGGCAGCCAAAGGTACTTGGTCACTAAGTGTTAATTAATTACTTGAGAAAACACAGAAGCAGCTGATTAAAATAATCAGCATATGATATAAAGTTAGTGCAGACGGAAAATGAATCCACAAAGAGAACTGGATGGTGCTCAGGAAATATTCTGTAAATCCGATGCCTAGCATTTTATTTATAGAGACTTAAAACAGCGACAAGGCCAACCAGAGTGCTGTACAAACAGACAAACAACAGGCAACACATAGGCACCATACAAAATGAAGCTAAAAAAAAAAAAAAAACAGAATATAGACATAAAATCGTTGCAGATAATAAATATAACGACCAAACACAGATCATCTGGTGTTGAAAGCAACGGAATAGTAGTGAGTCTTTAAATGGGATTTGAAAACCAAGAGTGAGGGGCCTGTCTGACAAGCAGAGGTAACTTGTTCCAAAGTCTTGATCAAAGATTGTTTATTTAAAATATTACAGTATTTAAATTTAAATTGTAGAGAAGAGAAGTACAGCAGGACAGCACGCAGCTCTTCAACACGGAGCAGAACCATACTCCTTGATCACTAGAAGTTCTAAAATTATTTTAAATAACTTTTAACACTTTTTATAATTTGTATTTATGACAATTTTATGATGGGACATACTTGAATTTTAAGTTGGAAGACAAATGTCGATTGGTGCATCCGGACAGCAAAGAGTTAACCCTTCAGGTCTCTCTTGTGAATGAGTCCTCGAGGATCAGTGGCATCAACCTTTATAAATAAAGGTTGAATGAATTCACAAAGTCGATGCAGCAGGAAAAATGTCTGCGTGGCAGAGAGCGGTGATCATGACAGACTGCAGGAAGGCGCTTCCCCCTGCACTTGTGGGCTGCACAGAGGTGCAACAACATTAAATTTATTTTAAATAAACAATCCATGGCTCATCCATCAATCAGCCAATTGTGTCCAATCTTACTTTGAAAAGCCGCGATGTAGCAAGGGACTACTGTTCAGCAAAAACAATAGCAAAGAACAGCAAAAAATAAATCCACAGAGGTAAAGATAAGAACTAAATGACTAATCAGCTCACACAGTGTCAAAGGCCGGGGAATTAAAGTGATTTAAAAACAGAGAGAGGGAGCCTGCCTGACATGCAGTGGTAACTCATTCCACAGTTTTGGACCTGCAGCAGAGAAGGTTCTGTCCCCTCTGAGCTTAAAACAAGTGCCTGGATCC
This sequence comes from Hypsolebias antenori, assembly GCA_031762315.1. Classification (NCBI taxonomy): domain Eukaryota; kingdom Metazoa; phylum Chordata; class Actinopteri; order Cyprinodontiformes; family Rivulidae; genus Hypsolebias; species Hypsolebias antenori. The sequence goes on along the minus strand of JARVGS010001636.1, from coordinate 38,398,547 downwards.
AATAAGAGCATCGGGTCTGCTGACCTCAGAGAGAGCTGTGGGACATATGGCTGCAGCAGATCAGTGAGATAGGAGGGGGCAGAACTGTTCAGATTTAAAAACATACAGAAGGATTTTAAAATGAATTCAAAAGTGAACCGGGAGCCAGTGAAGGGAGGCCAGAACTGGAGTAATGTGTTCTCTTTTGCCTGTAACAGTCAAATAAGTAATAAATAAAATCTAAATATAAAGTTAAAGTTATTAATATTATTCATGTGTTACAGTGTTCCCTGCAGATGTTCAGCAGATGATGCTGACTAGAGTGAGTCCTCTTGAAGAACAGAGTCTTGATGTGGACCTGCAGGACACAGAGCTCCTCCACATAAAGGAAGAACAGGAGGATCTCTGGACCAGTCTGGAGGAAGAGGAAGTCCATCAGACGGAGGAAACTGGTACCACCAGGTTTCCCTTCACTGCTGATTCTCTGAAAAGAGAAGATGAAAGAAGACAGAGATGTTCCAACCAGCAGCTCATCTGACCAGTTGGAGGTAGAAACTGGTGGAGAGGACTGTGGAGGAGCAGGAACTACCATGAATCTGGATTTAAATGCTAATGGAAATAATTCCAGCTCTTCAGAAACTGAAGTAAGTGAAAATGATGAAGGAAACAACCCTGACTCTGTTCTGGAACCCTTATCAGACTCTGGGGCAACAACTGAAGACAGTGACAAAGAGTGGAAGGAGAGCAGAGCCCCTGAGTCAGGTGGCATCTCTGTCAATAAATGTTTCAGCTGCTCTTATTGTGGTAAACAGTTCCTCCATAACCGGTCTCTTCAGAGACACATGACCTGTCATTCAGGAGTCAGGTCTTCAAACGGTTTGGGTCATAAGAAAAGTGTTGAAGTGAAAGAAAGTGCAGAATCACACAAGAAGGTTCAGGAAACTCCAAAATCATTTACCTGTGGGGACTGTGGTAAAATCTTTAACAGTAAAACTAAACAAAAAAAACACATGAAAGTCCACACAGGGAAGAAACCTTTTAAATGTGACGATTGTGGGAAAGAATTTAACTTTAAACATCATCTAAGCACACATGTAAGAATCCACACTGGAGAGAAACCATTTATTTGTGATGTTTGTGGACACACATTTAGCCAGCAGCCAAACCTAAACAGACACATGAGTGTTCACACAGGACAGAAGCCGTGTGTTTGTGTTTTTTGTGGAAAACAATTAAACCGAAAGACAAATTTATCTGCACACATGAGAATTCACACTGGACAGAAATCTTTTGCTTGTGACGTTTGTGGACAACAATTTACCCGAAAGTTACATCTACACCGACACATGAGAGTCCACACGGGACAGAAACCGTTCGGTTGTGAGGTTTGTGGACAAAAGTTTGCACTTAAGGCAACTTTAGACAGACACAAAAGAGTCCACACAGGACAGAAACCTTTTGCTTGTGATTTCTGTGGACAAAGATTTAGACACAGAACAAGTTTAGACAGACACATTAGAATCCACACAGGACAGAAAATGTTTGCTTGTGGAGATTGTGGACAAAGATTTAGCAGTAAGCAAAGTCTGGACAAACACATGAAAAACCATACAGGAGGACAAACGAGGCTCAAAGACTAGTAAGAGTTGACACTAAAGGTACACCAAAATGTTTGCTGGTAAATGTGTTGTGCATAACAGCAGTGTTTCTTGTCATGTGTACTTATATATGTAGGGCTTTTAGCTCTTAGAATTTATTTCTTTTTATATTTTTGTGCTAGAAAAACATTTTCCAAAATACACTTCAAACGTGTTTGTGGTAGTTTGGTTGATACTCAAGCTAAATAAAATACCAGTTTTATTTAGCACAGTGTCAGCCAAGATCCTTCACACTTATAAACATTTCGGCCACTCTTACAGAGCCTTTTGATAAGAAAAAAACAGTTACAAGAATAGATGGTTTTAAAGTTCTTCAGCTTTGTTCATGCATGCAGCCAGGCAGAACCACGTGGGCACTCTGACACCTTCAGTTTTTAGATTTTTTTTTTTTACAATTAAAGTGAAGGGAAATGTGGGTTTAATCAACAAGGGTTCCCCACAAAGATCGGACCTGTTGGTGTTAACCTAATCCTGAAGAATGTACACCGCGGACAGTTTGCCCTAAAGAGTAAACATCTGTTCTCTGTATGAAGAAACTCACGTTTGTTCTGAAGGTCTCTATTTTCAGCAGCTTCTTGAAAAGGAAGGAGGTGTTAAATGTCATCATTTCATGCCAGCTTATTACTAAGAAAACAGTTAAATTAGGGTAAAGTTCACAAACATGGATGTCACTCAAACTTGTCCTTTAGAATGTGTTCATGCAAAACACTGCTGGTGTAAAACTCCACTGTGGGCTGGGACACTGGTTTTCCAGGTGGTTCCACTTCATGGCATTTTGAATCTTGGTGGTTCCAGAGTTGTTCCTGAACATCCAAACAAATTTCCATCCATATGACCAGTTGGGGTCTTTTTCCTGAACTCTACAAACTGTCACATCTGAACAAGGTGTGCCTCGGTACCGTTTGGATTGATGATGTAAAGTTCTGAAGCTGTATGCAGTTGTCTGGATCTGTTTTCCTTCTTGTATCTTAAGCTTCTTGGACTTATATTTGTTCTGAGTATTTGTTAATTCAACGAGTGCTGTCGAACAAACCCCTTTGTGTTGAAAAAGCGAAACTACCAGCTGCGCTCAATCATGTTCGCCAACAAAGTGTTAAAATGCTTTTTAAAGTTTAGACCTTAGAATATTGTACCTTAAAAAATGTGGTTAATAACTTGATACAACTCTGTTAATATGTTATTCATGTTTTTAAACTTCTGACTGTTACTGTTTTTTAAACAGAATTTTTATTTAAAGTTTATTTTATTTTGACCGTGAGGATTAGAAAATTTCTACAATAAATTTGAACTTGTGTAAAAAAAAAAAAAAGTTGTTTTTAACAATGTTGTGTCGTGAAATCAATCCAACTTGGAAAATAAACAATTAAAATACATAAGGTTAATGATGTTTATGTGTGATCATACTGAATATTAGAAAAAAGTATTAAAAACATTACATTGTTGGATTTATATGTACTGTATATGTACAGAAGATCGCTGGTTCAAGCCCCAGTACCGACAACATCAAGAATGTGGGTGGGATAAGTGAAGAAGTCACACCTGTCTCCACCCTCATCTGCCCCACTCTGGGCCCTTGAGCAAGGCCCTTAACCCCCACCATCTGCTTCCCCGGGCACCCTAGATAGCAGCTCTCTGCTCCACACAGAGGGCAGACAGCACTGTGAGAGTCATGCTTTTTTATTTCTCCAGTGCATTTAACACAATCCAGCCTGATTAACTTTGTCAAAAACTCCAGAAGACTCAGGTGGAGGCCTCAACAATCACCTGGATAAAAGACCACCTGACAAACAGACTGCAGTTTTTGAGATTGAAGGGTTGTGTGTCTAACCAGGTGGTCAGTAGCTCAGGAGCACCACAGGGGACTGTACTCTCACCATTCATTTTCACTCTGTACACCTCAGATTTCCAGTACAAAACAGACTCCTGTCATCTGCAGAAATACTCAGATGACTCTGCAGTGGTCGGGTGTATCAGAGATGGACAAGAAGATGAGTACAGGGAACTGGTGGACCGCTTTGTGGCATGGTGCAGAAACAATCATCTCATCTTGAATGTGAACAAAACAAAGGTGATGATTGTAGATTTCAGGAGGAACAGGGACAGGTCCAACACTATTTCCATCATGCGAGAAGAAGTGGAGGTGGTGGAGAAGTTCAAATAACTTGGAGTTCACTGGACAACAGACTGGACTGGAAATGCAACAGTGACATTGTCTACAAGAAGGGACAGAGGAGACTGTACTTCTTGAAGAAGCTGAAGTTCTTCAATGTTTGCAGCAAGATGCTGCATATCTTCTTTAAATATGTTGTAGTGTGCTATATCTTCTGCCATCATCTGCTTGGGTAGCAACCCCAGAGCAAGTGACTTAAAAAAAGATCATCAAGCTCATAAAGAAGGCTGGCTCAGTTCTGGGACTCCTCTAGAACCTTTGGAGATGATTGTACAAAGAAGGGTTTTTCATAAAATGTAGAAAATTATAGACAACCGTCAGCATCCTCTTCATCAGACTGTCATACAACAACAGTGTCTTCAGTCAGAGGCTTCTTCAGATCTGCTGGAAGACAGACTGCTACAAAAGATCCTTCCTGCCCACAGCCATCAGCATCTGGAACAACTCTTTAATGGAACTAGGATGATGAGTTACAACATTTAATTTCCCTCTGGGACTGATAAAGTATTTTTGAACTGAGTTGAATTGAATGCTTGGAAAACAGCTTTTGTTCTACCATTACTGAAGGGAGGAGACCCCACTATACTGAACAATTACTGACCAATATCCAAACGTTGTTTTCATTAAGGTTTTAGAAAAACTGATAAATATTCAAGTCAAGAAGTGTTTATAAGTATTTCCATCCATCCATCCATTATCTTTTACCCGCCTCTTCCATTTTGGGTCACGGGGGTCGTTGATGCCCATGTCGAGTAATCACTGTGTGAGGGGCGGGGTACACCCTGGATGAGTCGCAAGTCCATCACAGGGCCACATAGAGACAAATGAGACAAACAACAATTCACTCTCTTACTCACACCTAGGGACAATTTAGAGTTACCAATCAGCCTAACATGCATGTTTTTGATCTGTGGGAGGAAACTGGAGTACCCAGAGAAAATCCACGCATACACGGAGAGAACATGCAAACTTTTATAAGTATTTGTAAGTATGCATTTATTTCTCTTTTGTAAATGAGTCCTCGAGCCTCAGTGGGATTAACCTGTCTAAATAAAGGTTGAATTTAGACTTTTTTGATAATTTATCTTCCCACCAATATGGTTTCAGGAAACAACACAGCACATTGACTTCTTCTCTAAAGGTTTTTAATGATTTTGTTGACGTTTTAGACGCTAAGAATTGCTGTGCTGCACTTTACTTAGACCTGTCCAAAGCCTTTGATACTGTAGATCATGACATATTATGTCTAATCTCTCAGATATTGGCTTCTCAGATCACGCTGCTGGCTGGTTCTTAAACTACCTCTCAGGTCAGAGGCAATGTGTTCAACATAACGGTACTTCATCTATCTACCTAACAGTCACTAATGGTGTGCCACAAGGTTTAGTTTTAGGAACTAATTTTTTTTTACAATTCATATAAATATTGTAGGTCAAAACATTCCTGACACATCCTTGCATCTCTATGCTGATGATACAATTGTTTATTGTCGCGCTAACATAGTTGCCAAGGTTTTCCACCTTCTACAGTCTGTATCTGACATCATTCAGTCTGACTTATTCTACCTCAAACTGGTGCTAAATGTTGATAAAACCAAAGGGATGTTGTTTTTCAACAGAAAGTTGGTGACATCAACTCTTCTTCCTATCTCATCCATGCGAAGTGTACCCGGTTTCATTTTCAGAAATAAATCTTGCTTAACTTTGACTCCCAAAAAACACCTTGTAACTGCTACTTTTCCAACAGCCATCCATTATAGTGATATTATTTAGATGAATGCTCCTGCCAGCTTTTTGCAGATGTTGGATACTGTCTACCACGATGCGCTAAGATTCATAACTGGTTGTAACTACTGTACCCATCACTGCACTCTGTTCTCATTAGTCAGTTGATCATCATTACATGCTTGATTTGACACTGGTTCATTTTCATCTATAAATCACTCCTTGGTCTGCTACCTTATATCTCCTCCCACATGTCACGTCGTCAGTGCAGTTACAGCATGCACTCTCAGGCCATCATTACCTGCAGAGTTCCCTCACTGCAGACTGAAATTGGCAAAAAGGCCTTTTCTTACTCTGCTACTGTAACCTGAAACACCTTGTAACATGAATTGAAGCTGGCCACCTTTATAGCTTTAGAGCATTTTAAAATAAGGTCAATAGAAACATCAAAGCAAATATGTTCTTTTTTTTAGTATTTTACCTTGTTTTATGGCACCTTGATTTTAATTGCATTTTTACTGTACTATAGTTTATTGTTGTCTGTATTTTATACGTTGTCTGGCTAAATGAGTTTCTCTTGTAAATGAGTCTTCGTGACTCAATGAGACTAACCTGTATAAATAAAGGTTGAATGAAAAATAGTAGAAAACATCCTATGCTCCTGCATCACTGAATGGCATGGCTGCTGCTCTGTGGCAAAGAAGTTTATACACAGGGTAGTAATAGCTGCTCAGAAGGTTGTGGGGAGCCACACTTCCCACCACCATAGAACCTTACACATTCAGATGTAGGATAAGTGCAATGTCCATTATAAGGGACCCCATCTGCCCTGCACACACCTTTTTCACACTTCTCCCCTCAGATAGAAGGTTGTAGAACATCAGGATCAGGACTGCTAGATCGAGGAACAGCTTCTACCCTGAAACTGACTTTTGAACTCAGGTGGAGCTCTGTGACCTTCCTGCTAAGTCACAGCATTGTCTCATCCAGTAGCTACTGCTGTTGTAATCTTTATTTTAATTTTTTAAATAATTTATTATTGGTATTTATTTTACAAACGTGTATTACACATCTTGTCCTTAATCAAGATCTGGACAACTAGTTTTGTTCCACCTCATATATCACAGGTCACGTGAATGAAACAAATCTTTATACAGATTTAGGTAGATGTGCATGTTAAAAATTTGTATTTCTTTAGTAAAATGATTACTGACTGACAATAAAGACCTTTCATTGTATTATAACCTGTTAAAATCTAGCTGAAATATATCTATCTAGGAAATTTTTCTAAATAAAACGCTGCCATTCTAGAAAAGACTGCAATAGTTTTATGTAAAAAGACCCGATGAGATTTGGTTTTGAATTAGGTTGAAAATATACTGAGATTGGTTATAAACAACAACAAAAAGATAAAGCTACTGTACCTGTAGTTGTCTTTTGCCTCAAAAGATTCAAAAGGCAAGTTTGTTCAGTCATCCTACTTCAGCAGTCAGTGTTCATACCAACAGAATATAATTCAGTGCTGCTTACTGTGCATCTAATCTCCTTCTTTGCAAAGATCAGCTGATTGGCCAACACTGAGCAGTAAAAGAGATAAACTAATCACTGGTCTGTCAGAAGGCAATAAAGACAAACTCCTCTTGGGCCTTCCAACAATAGGAGTGTCGAAGTCTTCTGGATAAAATGAAAGGAAGAAACCTAATACAGTAGATATAAGTTGTAAAATGTTACAAAGTACAAAAAGATTTTACATTCCTTTAAGGAACAACAGTTCATGCCAGTTTTAGAATAAGGTCATCTTGTGAGGACAAATTACTGAGTCAAGGGCAGTGAGCAGCCAGAGACATCACACAGAGGCACGGCAGAGTTCAGATACTCAGTTCAAATAGTTTCCTCCGGAGAGATCTGTGCACACTCGGGGGGTGCTGAGGACGACCAGAGATGAATCCAGAGTCCTGAAATGATGACAGAATGTTTATTCAGCTGGGCTCCTCTGAAAAGTCTATGGAAATTCCTCAGTAGAAGTGGAGGGAAGGGGCTGACTCATCAGGTTTACAAAACTTTCCAGGTGGGTTGAGATAAGATGGCCTGTCAAGGCCAGTCAGGGAGCCAAATTCAGATAAACACTGTTGTTTTGGGGACAGGCAGAACTTTAATGGCATCTACCTCGAGTCTGTGTCAGTCCACTTGCTTCCGAAATGTCCAAACTAAATGACCATACCAATGGAACGTGCCTGAAAATAATCCCCAAGACCTGATCCATTCTGCCAAATGTCTGGGTGCTCAAAGAACGAACCAAGCCATCATGTAAGGTAGGCAGCCTGACCAGGTCCAGTTTGCTGCTGATGACTTCCTTGTTTGTTGATAGACCAGGAAACAGCTGAATCCAAAAAGCAGGAACCAGTTATAAATCCAACTAAATATGCATCCTTAAAATCCACAGATGACAGCAGAGATAGACATGTCATCAAGTCTTCCAAGTCGATGAGGTATCCAGATGTGTGCATGCCAACAGGGCAAATCAGTTCACTTAAAGCCCATTTTCTCTTCATAGAAATGTTATCAGTTGTGTTGAGGGACCAACTGACTAATTCCAAGTCCATAGTTATGATTCAGAAGATTTGTAGAAGAGAGGATCTAAAGCAGTTTCACAGACAGACAGAGCAAAAGCAAAGCGGAGAGGGAGAGGAAGAGACATCCACCCTTGACAAGAGCAAGAGTTGAATGACTTATGACTTATATGCCTAAATAACATATTTATAGA
>JARVGS010001636.1:38208466-38221455 GCA_031762315.1 Hypsolebias antenori | reverse complement strand
GACTGCAGTGAGAAGAGTCCAACAGCACCACATCCAGGACGACCCAGAACCACTCTCTGGAGCTCTCATAGATGTGGTCAAACACCTGGGGAACCTGACCTACAACATCTGGAACAAGATGAAGCAGATCGTGTCCTACAGTCCTCTGATCCTGGACCCAAACACCGCCGACCCAGAACTCATAGTGTCAGATGATCTGAGCGGCGTCAGAGCTGGAGAGAAGCGGCGGCAGCTTCCGAGCAACCCGGAGAGAAACAAGTTCTCCTGCACCGTCCTGGGCTCTGAGGGGTTCAGCTCAGGCACTCACAGCTGGAGCGTGGATGTTGGGAAGAACCAGGACTGGGAGCTGGGCGTGCTGGGTCAGGACCTCCAGATGAACGGACGCCTGCAGTCCCAGCTGTGGAGGATTCTGTTCTCTGAAGGCAAATTCACCGCGTTTTCTGCCTCCGAACACGAGAAAGTTCTGCCGGTGAAGAAGATGGTGAAGAAGATCCGAGTCCACCTGGACTTTGACCGGGGGACGTTGTCCTTCTCTGATTACAACACCGACACAAACATACACACCTTCACACACAACTTCACCAACACCCTGTTTCCTTACATTTACACCGAGAATCCTCTGCCGGTGAAGATTTTGCCCGTCAAAGTCACCGTGACGGTCGAAAAGCGCAGTTAGGACGGTTGTGATCATAGATACGTCCGTGGACATTCTTTTATGGTTTGATGTCAGCTTGATGCTAATGCTGGATCTGATAATTTAAATTCATTTAAGATTTTTTTCTGCTAAATGAAAGGCTAATAAGAAACAGCAAGAGGTTTAGGGTTTAAGCATTTGTATGTAACTAACTCTGGAAAATCCAAATATTAAACAGAGAAATATCTTACACTGGAAATCCAAAATAACTGCATTTATTTACATAATGTTTTCTATGAACGACTGAGTGCATGAGAAGCATCATCTTGTTGAATTTGTGTCCAAAACTTTTGATTTGTGTTTCACTTAACGTCTCGACTTCTGGTTTACACAATGAGTAGCCTAGTTAGTTGTTTTTATGAGAAAATATCAGTTTGATGCCGTATTTCCTTGTTGCGGTAACAAACAGGTTTGTTCTATTGTTCTGTGAGATGTAAGAATGTAACTCGCTCTGGAAATATGTGGCGCGTCACATCAAACTGGAGGTTAAGTCGCAAGTAGAGCAGTGAGATATAGTCTGATGAAAAATAAATACTGGATTTTGTCAAAATATGACGAATAAATATCTGATCAACGGGTCAGTTGAATGAAATGTCTGAAATATAACCATAAAGAACGTTTTCCAGCACTTTGCTGAGCAGAACCAGCAACTAACCACGATTTTAAGCAGAAAAGTCTTAAATTTGAGCTATTTCCTCTGCGTGCTAAAGAAGCTAGTTTTAATATTATCTGGAAAATCCCAATATCTAAATATGGTTTATGGTTTCTTCTTTTAAATGGCAAGAAATCCTAAATTGAAAACAATACAAATAAGATTCACACTCATTTTCTAGGAGTTACCCCGAATAAAGAGACGAATCAAGCCTCATCTCCGGAGCCGCTCACAATATCAGGATGATCCAGGTAAAACAAAGTAGCTTTAAAAGCCATGAATCTGAAAATGTGACTACATATGACCGAGTCCCTGATTTAATGTGGTGGATCATACACATAAACACGCTGCTTAGGGTTATAAAACTTCTAAGGTTTTATTTTAGACGTTTAATCGATTGTTTTACTTGTTCCAGGAAGGAATGATAAAAGTTAGTTTTCTGAAGGAATATGGAAAAGTATAATGTGTATCTATAAAAATTGTTGTTTGAGTTGATGTTTGTTTTCATTTAGCTTTGTTTTTTGTCAGTTATGTTTGTTTGAATATATTCTGGGGGAAAAGGGGCAGATATAAGATTTATTCTTCTTCTGCTGTCTTTCATTTTATTTTTGACTATATATTTTTTTTTTGTTTTCTATTGTATACAATTATTTTGTTTTTAATGGAATGAATAAATTTCTAAATAAAAATAAATAAATAAATAAATAAAATGGTAATTAGGAGAAAAATGTGAATTCCTGAACCAGGTGAAGCTCCTGCTTTTATCTACAGCAGAACCAACACTGAACTTTAATTACATGTAAAGATTTATGAAAATGATACAGTCTTATCTGCTGCACTTTGATGTAGAAATGTGTAAAAAAAAAACACAGAAGGTGAACGACCTACAGCACCTTTTGGTGACTAAAATAAAACTTTAACTTCGTTTCAGTTGATCTCATCTAAAATGATGACCTCTGTCCAGTTATGTAAAGTATTATTTTTAGGCACTGGAGACATAAAGAAGGTTCTGTTTGCAGAACATGTTCATGTCTTCTTATGGACAAAGTAAAATTTTTATATACATAAGACAAAAATATATTTTGAGATGAAGTCAGAGCTCTTTTAAAACCAGAATCAGACAAAAAATAAATAAAATCAGCACTTCTCTAAGTGTGACAATTAAAAAAAAAACATTTTGTATAGGCTAAACGAAAAAAATGAATCTTGATCGTTTTTTACGCTTTTTTCTTTGAGACAGAAAATCTTTTAAACGTTTGTATTTGTTTTAAAAATGTGACAAAATATCTAAACTTTGTGAGTAAAACTTTTAGCTTTGTGACGTTAAGCAACATAAGTGGTCTTTGCTCAAGCACGGCTGTAAATCTGATCAAACAGTAAAAAACCGACTTTGTTGAGTAAACAATCATGTTTAACGTTTGATTTTGTTTTCAAGGTTTAACAAGAAAATCTGAACAACGTTGTATTAAAACGCACATTGTTATGATGCTGACAGGTTTATAAAAATGCAGATTTTATTTGTTTAGTGTGATGCAAACTTCAGTGAAGATTCAGAATATAAGGAGAGGTGGATTTTTATAAAAACTTTGAAACAGTTTCATTATTTGTGCGTCAACAAAAGAAAATTACTGTTGGCTTTTCCTCATGCTTGGACAGATAAAAGTAAAATAAAAGATACTTTGAATGAACGTTTCTTTTTTCATGTTTTAACCAACAGAGAGTTTCTTTCCCTTGTTCAGTTCGATTTAAAACAATAAATATACATACAGTAAGAATCTGGCCCAGTCTAAGAACTGAAGACTCCTGCTCACAGTTGTAAGACAAAGCATCACTTCGGAACAAAAAGAAGTTAAACTTTGATCTAATATTTGTCCAGTAGGGAAATGACGTTACCGTTCATGCTCCGGCTTCTAAACAAAAATGATTTCTGGATGAATCTGGGCTCAATCTGGAACCAGACCATCTGAAGACGATTACCTGATTTACTTTGACCCTCATCTTTTCTCCTCCGAAAAGTGTGAAGTCTCGTCCCTGCATGTCTTTGTAGAGGTGCTGACCCAGGATCAGGTGGTTTTTACACACGACCACCTCATTAACGCCCTGTCCACACAGAAGATCAACATCAGAAGTAAACAAGTGTTTACAGAACAGTGTGTAAATAAACACAGTTTTAGACATCATAGGTGGGATGGATGAGTTTAAACCTTCTAAAGCTGCAGCAGAATTGTTATCTTAAAAAGTTTACATCATTCCACATTTTAAAATCATTTTATGTTTAACTTGTGATGCGAAATAATCAGAATAACCAACTGAAGAAAGAAGCTCACTTTTAAATCCATCTGACTCTTCGTGAGCAAGAGTTGTCGATTTCATTAAATGTAAAAACAGAAAATTGTGTCTTTTCACTCAGAGGCCTCACACTATATACAAAACTGTTAAATATAATTTGTACCTAACACCAGTATCTAATTTTTAAGGCTAATCTAAATTGATGCGCATAATCCTAAGAGTAACTGGAAATATTTGCTAAAATGTTATTCATTTTTTTAATCTTCCACCACTGTTTTGTTAAATATTTATTTTATTACTAATCTTTAAACATTTTGCTGATATAAAAGTCGACGTGAGTTATGGCCTGAAATTAAGAAACTATGAAAGTTTTATATTTTTTCAGTCTGATAGTTGAGGGGAATGGACGTTTAATGAGCAAACGGTTCATCCAAACGAAAACCAGAGCTGGAAACAAAGAGACTGTAGACACAGAGAGACATGAAGATGAGAAAAGTTTCAAGGAAGTTCTGAAGCGACCCAAACGGGCAGAACCACCTACCGTCAGAGGTTGTTTCAGCAGCGGGAAGAAGGCTGTGAAGGGTCCGGAGCGACTGAGCAGCATCTGACAGCCTCTTTCTGCAGAACGAGACGAAACATTGAACAGACCTGTGCATCAGCAGCGCACAAACGCTGCACGTTTCCTGCCTTTAGGCTAATTTATTCAGAAAGCACATTTCATACCAGAAGGAAACTCAAGGTGCTTTACCTGTGAAAAGAAAGACCTTTTCACGTTACACTAAAACTGAAACAGAATATTTATTCTGTGCTTGATTTGAATAAACAAACTGAATCAAAGTCTGCTTCTTCAACTGGATCAAGACAAACGGAGAAGGGATACAAAGTGCACATATGGCGCATTATACGCCCGTCAACAAACAGCCATCTATAGCAATGGCCCGGGCAAGCAAAGACCTTGTTTTAACTTTGATCTTGATTTGTGACCTTGACCTTGGAGCTGCAGTGATGAAAAGTGTGCACTGTAACATACGACCCGTCTTCAACGGACTAAAATAAACAGCTGTCCTGGTTTTTACACATGTTGGTCACTGGCTCACTATGCTGCACCAAACCAAGCTTTCAAATTATCTCAATCTCCTCACGAGTGTCACATCCTTTAAAATAACCACAAAACAACTGTATTGTCTTAAAATCCTCACTGAGTCATCACAGGTGTCTGGAACCCGTCTCAGATCCTTCTCAATAGCTTCTCAAATTAGTTTCTGCAAGTCAAGCGTGTGATAAATTAATGAAAACTGTACGAGGGCGAAGAGACGACTTTGTGACCAGGTGGAGACCAAGCTGGAGCAAAGTCTGCGCTTCATCTCTGAGCTCCATCACTTGTTGATGTCTGAAGACAGACCAGTGCTCATCGGGCGAAAGGCCCCAGATTTATGGTCAAGAATGCTCAACTGCAACAAATAATCAACTCGGACAAAATAAAATTTATGTTGGGCAACAACCGCTGGAGAGATTTGTGCAACAAAACTAAGCTTCTATCAAATTTTGAGCCAAAAACATCAGAATATTCATCTTTTAACTCTAAACAAAGTTTCTTCACTCAACTAAACGTTTACAAAACCAGAACCCTCTTCAGAGCGAAGACGCGCTCGTCTGTGGGGTGGCAGGGTATGGTTGGGTTGTTTTACCGAACAAGGCGACGGCTCCGGTCAGGTTCTCTCTCTGGCTGCCGCTTGAGTCCAGATCGATGAGGCGCTCCATCAGGTTACCGTAGCAATGCCGGCCGTCTCCAATCTGACCTGCCTCGCACACGCACCTGCTCCAAACGAGTTGAGAGCAGAGAAATTAACAAATGACTTCATCCGTCAATGTTAAAAAGATCAAATGTATTTATTGTCACTATATACCCCCCCGTCAACAAACTGTTAGACAACAATCTGTAACAAAGACCCGGGCAAGCTAAGACCTTGAATAATCTTTGACCTTGATTTGTGCCCTTGACCTTGGAGCTGCACTGATGAAAGTGTATATGACACTCCGTCTAGTGATGAGGCATGTGCGTATGAGGTTCTGTTGAATTATCTGGAGGACATTGAGCAGGTAGTTCCCCTCTGATGTCACTTCCTGTTTCACTTTAGCTGCTCCGTTGAAAAATTTATGTCATTTATGTGACAAAACGGGTAAAATTGTGCGTATTTTGCCAAATTTCTGAAATATTAAGAAGTTTTCTTCCACTTTTTGCATTTATAGTTTATGCATGCTACAGACACTTTAAAAGATTACAGGACAGTCGGGCTGCTTGAAAGAAAGAATAACATGAGGACTGGACCAGGACTTTTGCACAGTACATGAAGGTTTCTGTCTGACCTGGGTTTTCCGTCCAGTTCAGTCTGACAGACAGCGGAGGGGCCACAGGTATCAGGTGAGCAGGCAGACAGGAGCTGGCAGCCAAACTCGGGGCTGCCACGCAGAGGCGCCATGCCCGACATGCACTCGCAGCTCGACTGAGAACAGAAACACACGACGTTCATCTAAACACACGTTCCAGCTTCATGGGTTTGTTTGGCCTGAGCTCTGGAGAACCCCACCTTGTTGGGACCCTTGAAGACACAGACGGTGGAGTTGATGGGACACCCTCCGTTGTTCTCCAAACAGGGGTTTCGGGGTACGCAGACCTTGCCGTCCCCCACGTAGTCGGGCTTACAGGCACATGAAATCTTTGAGCCCTTCAAGGAACACCGAGCGTTGACGTCACAGTCCGTCATCGAGCAAATCTCTAAACAGAACAACGGTTCGCATCAGAATCCTGATCCACGTTTAAAGGCACTCAGTGGAACATCTGTCAAAAAAACTCAAAAAGAATATGTTTCTCATTTCCACCTAAACGTTGTCTGAGAATGTTAGAGAATTTTTGGTATGAATATTTTTATTACATTAAGGCTGACATGACTGAGAACATCTTTCCCTCCTGCTTCTGTAATGCGTGCACCAAACATTCTCTTGTCTCGGCCTGAAGGCCAGCTCGCCGACTCGCAGTGCCTCACTGGCGTTGTCGCCATGAGAACATGCCCCAAACATTCTCTTATCTCCATCTGGAGGCCGACTTGTAAGCTAAGACCGTTTATTTGTGTCCAACAGAGATCCTACGCTTGTCTGATTCCACCATGTTTCTCCCCCCACACTGAAGACAGCCAGCCTGCCAGGGGGGTTGTGGGTTCAGAGTGATTTGTTTACTTTAGGTGCGTACCTGCATTTCAAAACTTCATTAATATGAGAAAAAGTCCTGCCGTAAACTCTTTTAAACTGCACCATTTGAGAACCGTTCAGGAGAAACTTTTATATTTTATGCAACAACAAGGATTCTGACATGTGAAGTTGTGCTCCTTTTATTTTAATGAGGTCAAACTAAAGACGGTTTAATAGTAACAAGCGGTACACCAATGTCCGCCATCGCTGAGGGATTTGAACAGTGAATGTTTGTTGTTTTGGAGACGAGTGTTTTTTTCTGGACTGGAACTGAACAGGGAATGAAGTAAACCTGAATGTTTTTGGCATAAGATGTTCAAGTGAGCAGGAAAAAATGTTCAATCATGTCATCTGGACCAGTTTCTTGACAGGAGGCTGGCTTGAAACACAGCAGTGAAGGCTACTTATGAGACAGATCTGGTTAGCAGGCCACAGACTGATGAAGTCTTCTGGATGGAAGACGAAACGTCTCCCTTGAAACTGGTCCAGATGACACGATGTAATCTTTTGTTATCTACCTGGATGATTGAGCCTGCAAGTGAGCAGGAGTTACAAAGTGGAGGAGAACAGAGGGAGGTAGGAAGCAGAGTGACAGATCCTGGAGGGAGCAATTTTCCCAAAACCAGGAGCAATGGAGAAGCTGGGGGGCAAGGGGGCCTTGGCCCCCATAGATTATTCTACAGCCACCCCAATCATCCGAGGAAACTAAACTTTTAGGCAATATCAAAACTAGAAAGCAGTTTTCTCAAATGGGGTGGCCTGTTTGAATATCTATGTGGTGGCCATCTTGGATTTTGAACTGACAATCCAGTGGAACGCAGCCACACATCAAAATGGAAGTATGTACCTCTTTTATTTTTCAAATGATTATAGTCACCACATGCATGGACAAAAGATTTCCAAATCCCCTTTTCGTTTGGCGACAAGGGACAGAAGCAGGTTCAAACATCAGTTTAGACGTGTTTAAAACGAGTTCTTACGTGTGCATTTGTTCCCCAACATCTTCCTGTGTCCAGGCAAACATTCACACCTGGCGTCGTCGCCGTCTCCTTTGCAGTACGAGTAGGAGCTGCAGCTCTTGCACCGGCTGCTCACTGTCAACATTTTTTAAGATAATCTCATCATTCGGTCCAGATACAGTTTGATGAGGTCCAGTCAGTCCAGAACAGAATCACGGTCTTACCAACATCACAGCGCTTCCCGGTGTACGGCGGCTGACACAAACACTGTCCATCGCCGTCTGGACCTTTGTTACACACTCCATTCACGCAGTCACACACTGTACAGACGCAGGAAGTAACGTGATTATTAATTATCATCTCGACATGGAGTTAAATATTCAGTTTATAGTTGCAGACAGCTCCACCACCAAGACTCTTTTTGTTAATATTCAGGACATTTTAGAAGTCTGGGAATAAAGAAGTACAGTACAGACTGAAACATTCCAAAAAACAATAAATATGTGTGTTTCTGATGAGTTTATGGACCTAAACACGCTTTCAATTACCTTATGTGCAATGATGTTTGTTTTGTAAATGTTTGTTCTCTTTTAGAGTAAAATTAAAAAACAACAACTTTGTTTTAGGGCTGGATTAACTTGTGACAACATTGGTGAGTAATCCTAATTTATTTCAGATAAATTTAAGCTCAGTAAGGTTCATTCTGTGTTGTGGAATGGGAATAAAAACTTTGTTTATCTTTTTATTATATTTAATTAAAAGCTAGAAGCAGCTTGAGACAGAAGTACACAAACACTAATGTTCTTCTATGCTTATCCAGACCTGGAAAAACATTGAAAATAAATTCTTTATTTTTCAAAACTGAGGCAAAACCCTGATATAAAGCGGATAAAAATTAATCTGATAGAAATGTTAAAGTATAAGGCTGCAACACAAGTTGAATTAAGCATCTGTGTCACGCTTGATATTTTACAGAATTCTGTTCAAAATGAAGCGAGAAAAAGACAAATGTGACAGGACCGGAGACAAAGATGTTAAAATTCAAAAATCACATAATTCTTTATTACTGTTGTGTAAAAACAAAATGCCTCTGCTGAGTCAGGATAAAGTGGTGGTATATTAGAAATTACGCACCTGACCGTTTAAGATAATTAATGATATTTTGTAAAAGCCTTCATCTTTTTACGCTCTGAAACTCGGGAGGCTCTGCCTGCAACAATAATGAATTTCACCCCAGCAGACAAACATCTTACCTTCACTGCACGTTTTTCCAAAAGCATTTGGATTTTTACACTCATGACAAGCGAAACCAGAAAAACCCTCCTGTGGAAAAAAGTTTACTTTTACAAACATAGTCAAAAGAAACACATTTCTAGAGTCACACATAACATGTTATCACTGCATGTACTTAATTTAAAATAATTTAAAAATTAAATCCTGTCACAATGTGCACCAACATTTTCTGGACGGTAAATGAAAACCCATCATGTTGTGAACATTGTTAAAAAAACTACTTGAAGTTATTTAAATTTTGTGTTTTTACTCAGAAAAGCAACTCAAGACTCCATTTGAGCACATTAAGATCTGCATTTCTTGTAGCACCAAAAAAAAAAACAGGAACAAAAGGATAAAATTCTGTTTGAAACACAAAATAATTGTGGGCGATGTGAATACAGGCTGTGTTTTTAATCACTGTATTTTGGGCTCAGCACAGAACCCTATATGTTAATGATGAATGTCAAAAAGAGCTGGAAAATAAACATGAAAGAAGTAAATTAAAGTCCTCTGAAATATTAACATGAGTTATTACAATTACAACATTTCCTGAAATAAAACTGGCATTAAAAAAATGAAAACTGTTTAATAAAGTAAAACAATTTATATTTCTAAGAGGGTCTCAATGGGAAAAATAAGCTATGCGTTTATTTTTGTTTGTTTTTTAATGGGCCCTGTGATGGACTTGCGACCCGTCCAGGGTGTACCCCGCCCCTCACACAGTGATTGCTGGACATGGGCACCGGCGACCCCCATGACCCAAAATGGAAGAAGCGGCTAAAAGATAATAGATGGATGTAGCTGAGAGTTATTCATAACACATACTCTAAATGAAACGCAAGGTCTTCACTAAAAAGCTCCAACTAACAGCTGGAGTCAATCCTGTTTGTCCATTAGCAACATATTTTGAAAACCACACAAAGGATTTTACTAAAACACTCAGAATGTAATAATTTACAGCTGATTACATTTTGGAGTCAACACATTTTACAGTGGCTGCCACAGATATTTAACATCAACCAAGACAAAAATGGCTATAATTTCATCAGCTTCATAGATATTGAGCTAAAAATAGATGTAGAGGTAGCAGAGATTTATCCACAACATAAATTGTTACTGTTTTTCTTTTACAATTTATACTTTTGATGGGACCCTGTGTACACACTTTCATTCCACCACATACACCACACGCGGTGTGAATGATAATAAAGAACCTTGACCTTGATTCTGAGTGTATCATCTTTCAGTATGACATAACATGTATTACTGTACAGTATTTACTAGCAGGTGCAACTCTGTTTAATTTTCAACACTAGATGATTTTAATCTAAAGCTCTGATTTGAAAAGTGTTGGGAAAGATGTATACCTTCAAGGAATTCTAAGCCTATTTTTATATTAATAATTTTTATAAAGTGTACACCATCAGAGAATACTGTCCATTCTTTTACTGAAACTTATTTCTTCCAACCGTGCAGCTGCAGGGCATGCAAGGTGAAGATGCTCTGAGTCAGCTGACTTGTTTAGAGACGATGCCCTAATTGGATATCATCTCACTCTCTTTCCCTAATTAGCACCGCATTGCTTTATGAACTGATATTAAGATGCAGGAGAAATGGTAATTAGCTAAAGGTTATTACCAGCCGGGGGCACATTGAGACAGAGCACGCTGGGCAAAAATAATGACTCCAAGCAGTTTTGTTTATTTTGGCCCGCTGGAGCACCCTTACTGTACGTTCAGCTTCCACAAAATAGAGGCTTAAAGTGATGATTACTCACTTTCGAATTCATCCTATTAATTACGTTTCAGATGCTCTTAAGCAGTGCTAAAATATTCTGATTATATTTCTAAAGAAAAATAAATTAGACTAGAAAAATGCTACATTGCAAGTCTTTTCAATGCACTGGTTATTTATTGTTCTTTGGCCAACTCTGTAATCTTAATAACAGCTTAAACGGGTGCTTTCTGAGAATTAGTTCAAATATTTGGATACTTTGGATGGAGGGCGAAACGTCTTTCAACAAAAAAAAAAAAGGAACTGTCCAGATGACCTGACTGAACATTGTTGGATTTCTTTACCTGGATTATGGATCATGAACTTTGATGTCTTGAACCGCTTTGGCTGTGGTTGCCTGGGAGGAGTCGACGGGGGAGAAACAGCCCCCAGAAGCTATCTTTTCGCCAGTAAACTATTGGTTCTCTGTTGGATACTGCTCAGTGGGTAAAACAGTTTGTATCTTTTTTTTTTTTTTTTTTGTATCTAACTTCTCAGATTGATGAAGCCCTTCGGATGGAGGGCAAAACATCTCAACAAAAAAAGTACCTGTCCAGATGACCTGACTGAACATTGCTGTAGTTCTTACATTTATTTATTTATTTATTTATTTATTTATTTATTTATTTTTGTTTTTTGGTGTACTTGAATTAGCCTGCACATTAATCTTGGGATATGGTTGCTTTATTAGAGTTGATCTTGTCATGGGTGAAAAAAAAAAAAAACACCCATAGGGGCTGAGATGGGATAGAAGAAGGTCAGCCAACTTGGGACCAGAAATTTGCGGTTTGACTCCCAGCCACTCCCACAGGTCGTGGTGTCTCTGAACAAGACACCTAATCCCTAATTGCTCCCCGAGCGCTCAGTGGCTGCCCACTGCTCCACTTGGGTGTATCCCAGGTGTGATGGGCTAAATGCAGAGAACCAATTTTCGTGATAGTCTGGGAACACACAACGATAACAACATATTGCACTCACTTACCCTCAGTCTTGGGATTTTACACGTAAAAAATGACCTAGTCTTCACCAGGTTTTAAATGATTTAAACCTAACATCAAACATACAAAAACACAAGAAGATTTCATCCATCCATCCATCCTGTTATGCTTGTTCTGCAGGCCCAGGCAGCTCTTCCAGCACTTCTGGGAGGATGTCAAAACATTCCCAGGCCAGCTAGGAGATGTAGTTTCTTCAGTGTGTGTCCTGAGTCTTCCACAGGGTCTCCTCACAGTAGTACATGGTTGTAAAACTTCCCTAGAGAGGCATCCAGGGGGCAGCCTTACCAGATGCCGTAACCACTTCAACTGGTGAGTACCTGTCCAGCTGACAAGATTCCTCCAGCATGTGGGCATGAGTCCTACCAGAACCGGATACTGGAGCATTGGCTACCTAGTGATGATATAACATACAGCCTTAGTGACAATTACCTTTGTGAATAGAACTAAACTTAATATTATCCCTATGGTCCTCACAGCTCTTCACATGTTTTCTTCTTTGAGCTCCCAAGTCTCCTTGTGCCTCCCCACCTCCAACCTCAAGTTTGCTTCTGCTGGAACTCCTTCCCATGAATATCAAAACTACAAAACATACAATAACAAAATAAAAATCAAAATAAACAAACATTTTGAAAAATGTAGAGGTTTAACATTTACTAAGGTAGTGTTCTTTCACACAAGTGGAACGTTAACGTTTTTTCCTAGTTCATATCTTAGATCTTATTACTGTTTTTCTTTTACATTCCATACATTTGTTGGATGTAACTGGGACCCTGTGTACACAGTTTCATTCGACCACATGTGGTGCGTACGACAAATAAAGAACCTTGAATGATTGAAGCTTGACTCATAATCCTTGAAAGTATATACAGGTGACCCCCGGTTTCCGGCGTTCCCGGTAACCGGCGTTTCACGTTTCCGGCCCCCCCGCCCGTGACGTCATCGGCCGAAACGGCAGAAATTTCCATTATTTTCTGAGTTTTTTTGGGTTTGTTAGCAAGTTAACTGCTCTAAAATACATTTTAGAGATACAAAATGTATGCTGGCGGTGTTTTAGGCTGTAAATAAGGCGTTTAAAAAGACGTGACGGCCGCCATGTTGGATTT
>JARVGS010001636.1:38185213-38197357 GCA_031762315.1 Hypsolebias antenori | reverse complement strand
GAAGGTGTGATTAACTGAAGATCGACTTGTAGGAGGGATTTGATTTGTAGAAGTTTGGATATTAGATGAAGTGGCTGGTTTTCCATTAGTAACTGTGTCAAATAATGAACTAGAAGCAACAAAATGTTTGTTGAAACAGTTCAGGATCTCACACTTATTTGACACAGGAAGAGTTAACAAGAAGTTGTCATGGGAGGTCAGATGAATGGGAGCTGCCAGAGAGAGATGTGATGGTTTTCCAGAATCGTTTAGGATCATTTAGATTTTTGGAGGCCTGAGATAAGAAATACCGGTAGTTATGTTTTGCAGCTTTGATGGAAGTTGTACATTAATTCCTCATCTGCCAAAAACTCAACCAGTCAGTGTCTGAGCCTGATTTTCTCGCTATAGCCCAAAGCTGATCTCTCCTGTGAAGAAGGTCAGCTATAGCAGGAGTAAACCGGGGCTGTCTCGTCCTTTTATTCTGAACTGAAAAGGAGCCTGTTTGTTTACAAAATAGATCAAACTATTCTGAAAATAGTTCCAAGCGATGTTCACGTAATCAGTTAATAGAATACGATGCCAGCCAAAGTGAAATAAATCGCAGAGGAATGACTGTTCACAAAAACATTTCAAATCACTTTTTTGAATTAGTCTGGTCTTAGAGCGACTAATGAGGATGTTGCTTTGGTCTGTCGTGGAAAAGAGAGAGCAGAGTCAAAAGGCAAAGCTCTCAATTTACTGGTCTGTCTACATACCAACCGTCACCTGTGGTTTGGATCACGACCAAAAAAAACGAGATACAAGATTGTTTCCTGTTTCTTACCAGGCTGGTTAGCTGCTGCTCCAGAGAAGTCCTTTCTTGCAGCACAGACTGAAGATCTTTTTGTTTGCTCTCCAGGTCAACACTCAGTTTACTGATCTGTGGAGACACACACAACACAAGTCAAATGGAAATCATCCATTATAAAAGCAGCTTCATTAAAACACACAGAAACAAACATAGAACTAGAAAAAAGCCGTTTGGAAGCTGAGCGCAAAAAAAACTGCTTAAAGACGTCGAAGAACGGTTTGTCTGAACTGTTGGAGCTAAACAGGCAGAACAGAGGCTGTAACACAACTGCTAAAAGCTACAATTAGCAAAACAGTTGATAAGAGATAAAATTTTGAAAAAGATTATAGCTAACAAAATCACTGATAAAAGCTAAAAGTATAAAAACAATAGCTAAAAGCTCAAATGAGCAAGTTTATAGCTATAAGCTAAAATTAGCACAAAAGTTGCTAAAAGCTAAAATTAGAAAAACAGTTGCTAAAAGATAACTAGAAAAACAATAACTAACAAAACAACAGATAAAAGCAAAAATTTGCAAAACTACATAAAATCCTAAATTAGCACAAAGCAGCTAAAAGCAACACAATTAGCAAACCAATTGCTAAAGCTATAATTAGCAAGGCATTAGATAGAAGCTACGGTTTAGAAATGTTTAGCTTTTGTCTGGCTATTTGTAGCTTTAACGATGTGTTCAGCGCTATCAGGAACTCCATGCTTGATTTTTTTTATAACTATTTTACATGATTTTAATTTTTTTTTCATTCACCCTTTATTTATCCAGGTTAGTCTCACTGAGCCACGAAATCTCATTTTCAACAGAGACCTGTTAGGGAGCAGATGGTGGGGGTTAAGTGCCTTGCTCAGGGGCCCAGAGTGGGTGAATGAGGGTGGAGGCAGGTGTGGGTGTTTCACCTTTTCCACCCACATTTTGATGTTGACGGTACAGGGAGTTGAACCTGCGACTTTCCGGTCACAGGCCCATCTTCTAAACTCTGCGCCACCACTCCCTCGCTGCCACAACTGACTCCGCCCACCTTCAAACCAAACCAACAGAATCAAACTAGCAACAGGTTTGTGTTTGTCCCAGCTGTCTTCAGCTGGAAGGAGACGAAGTCGTGTGACGCAGACTAGGCAGTTAGCGGTTAGCGTCCGCTAATTTGTAGTTAGCTGATTAGCAATGCTAACGTTTGGCTAGCTGTGTCCACCACTGGTTTTAGGTCCCTTGAACTTTGGAACCATCTGAACTTTCCCCAGTCTTCACTCTTCTTCTCCAGTTTGTCCAGTCTTCAGTCTTTCTGTCTCTGTCCCCTCAGAGTGTCTCTGCTGGAGGACTGATGGGTTCCTCTCAGAGGTCAGAGGTCAGCAGCCATACTGCCTCTGACTTCCACTGAGCAGAAACAAACAGGAAGTGAAAACTCTTTTTTATTTATTATAAGACCCTGTAGAACCATCAAACAGAACCTGTGGTACCATCAGAACCTCCTGCTGATCATGGGTCAAGAAGTTCTTTGAGCCGACTCATATTCACACAGTCTGCATGTCTGAGGCCTACATTCTAGTGTGCCTTTCTGTCTGTCTGTCCTGTTAAGATCACGGTACAGATGTGGAGGATTAACGAGCGACTGCTGACTCGTTAGTGTCAGGAAAAGGTTGAGGATGTTTTTTGACCCGAGCTCCCGTCAGGATCTGATCAAGACTTCCATCAGCGCTGGAGTCTGAAAATAAATAAATAAATAAATAAATAAATAAATAAATAAATAAACGAGAAGGGACAGTGTTTACGACGAACACCACCTCTCTCTGCTGACTTTACAAAACGACAGATTGCGTCAGAAGGTGCTGACATCGCTCAGTTCGTGTTCCAACAGAAGTTTTCAACCAGTTTGTGTTTTATGGTTTATCAGGCGGGTTATACTGGTAATTCACCAGTTTTAAACTGGTCTGATATTAACCTGAACCAGCTCAACTCTATCGGTTATTGAAGGTTAAAACAGATTCAACTTTAAATTCTGGTTTGTAAATCTGTTTTTTTTTTTTTCAACATTTATTTAATTCTCCTAAACAACTAAAATGGTTTGAGTTTGATCTTTGGTTCAGATCTTTGGAGCTAAACGTTGAACCGGTCCACGTCGGTGACAGAACGTGAAGCCGGCCCGCGTCCAGCAGACAGAACCGCCAGTCGACCCTGTTTGTTTGTTGAAAACGCTTCGTCATGTCACCATCTTTGTTCCTTCAACCTTTCGGCGCCACCGACTCAAACTGCCTCTCACTGCAGATTTTTCTTCGTATGAAAACAAAAACACGACAGAGACTCTTTCCCATCGGCCGTCCGGTCGGTTGGAACCAACAGAACCCTGCTCAGGGTCAAGCCGCTGGTTTTAGCTGATCTGGCACTTCCTGGTACAGTATCTGAGCTTCTGGGCGTCTAAGAGGAAACTCATGATGAGCGGCGCTGACGGACAGGAAACGCAGGAAGTTGAAGGAGTTGAACGGTGACGGCGTGTTCTGCTGACAGGAGCAATTCATTTTTAAATTTCTTTAAACGTCACTTTGATGCCAGTCAATTCAACATGTTGTAGGTCTGAACTCATACACGATCACTAAAGGGTTCAGAAACAGCCGAGCTGTGAATTATGGCGTGGATGAAGTTTCAAAGCTTCTCTGTGGTGCCAAAATCAAACGCTTAACTTTACAATAAAATAAACTGATTTACAGGTAATCAATGCAATGTATGAAAATAAAATTAATAACTTTATCTAGTTACTCTCATTACATGAATTTAATATATCATTTAATTTTTTTTTATTTTAAGTGAACCTTGGCAGATGGTCTGTGATCAAAAATCATGACTTCATGTGTGGTCCGGTCTGAGCTCACCCGCGGACCAGCTGTGGCCCCAGGGCCGCCAGTTGAATAACCCTGGTGTAAAGTGTGGCCTGCGTTTGTTTTCAGCACCCCCCGCCCCCCCCACGACCCCAAAACTAAAATCCAGAGCGACCGATATCGTTTGTTTTTTTCCGTACGGTTTTTGTAATCTACGTCTGAACACTTTGCTCCATTTGATTTAATCTCATATCAAAACGTTCGGCTCATTCAGGAGCTGGGCATTACAGATGTTGTTTTTGATAACTTGAAAAATATTTAGCTTTATTCAAGATAAAAATGACCATTGAAACACACAGAGCTCTTCAACTTCTTTAAAACATTTGAATCTGACTTGAAACTGGCTGTTATGCTACTTTTAGCTTATAGTTACTAATCTACAGCTTTTAGCTATGGTTCTGCTCCTTTTACCTACTGTTTGGCTCATTGTAGCTACTGTTCGGCTCATTGTAGCTACTGTTCGGCTCCTTTTCCCTACTGTTCTGATCCTTTTATCTACTGTTTGGCTCATTGTAGCCATTGTTCGGCTCCTTTTACCTACTGTTCTGCTCTTTTTACGTACCATTTGGCTCCTTTTTGCTTCTGGACTTCTCCTTTTAGCTATTGTTCGGCTCCTTTTACAAGCTCAAATTCAAGTTGCTTTATTGTTATTTCCATCATGTGGTACATGAGGTGGAACAAAATTGTGTACTCAGGGTCCCAGTTACACCATAAAGTACAGTACACTGCTCTTTTGACCTATTTTACTCCTTTTAGCTACTGTTCTGCTTCTTTTCACAATAGTTCAGCAATTTCATTTGCAGTTTCTGTTGATTTAGTTTTTGCTAATTTAGGCTACTGTTTTTGATTTTAGCCTGTTGTACTACATGTAGCTACTTTTAGCTTCTGTTCTGCTTGTTTTAACTTGGTTTCAGCTTCTTCAGCCATTTCAGTGAAGTCTCTCAGTGTTTGTAGAAACTGTAGTTTAATCTCAGGATAAATCCAGCGGCTCCAAGAGCCTTGATACAAAATGTTGATTGGTATCATGAAGCCCAAGGAACACACAAGATGATAACTGCCCTTTGGCTCCTGGCAGCAATAATCTCTCCACGTCTTTTAGGTTTATCAGGTCAAATAAATGTGTAGAAATCTTTAAGGTTCATCTTGTAATCTGTCTGGAACCCTCGGAGCCAGACTTTCGGTTGAGGCCGGTTCTGGTGGTTTGCTGCGTCAGCTGAAAGGTGCTCAAACTGCGGTCAAATCCTGCTGATCCCCCGAGAACCAAACAACCAGAAAGAGACAAAACATCTCCTTTCTGCACCGGGGAAACTTTCAATTTCACTTTTAATTCAGAGACATATTCTCCTTTCCACAACCGTCAGAACGCTGAAAATTAAAAAATACCAAGAGTTTGTGTTGGAAATCAAAAACCAGTTTCAAGATGGAAAACTTTCATCTGTTGCATTTATTTAACAAAAAAAGTCTCCAAACGGTTTATTAATACACTTTCATTGGTTAAATAACGTTAAAGAAATAAAATAAAACAAGCAGCCTTCAAATGTATCTGCACTGACTTATATATATATATATATATATAAAAAAAAGGTCAGTTTTCAGAGTCTGATTGAAATTTATGAAAAATAAGCTGAAGATACGTCTGGCTTTAAAACAAACAATAAAATAACAGCTTTGGAGTTAAGTCAAGAGGTCTTAAAGAAACTTTGATGGACAAAGCAGCAGGTATTTGTGAAAATGCAACACAAATCTCGTGGTCTTTAAAAGAAAACCAATGTTTCTGTTCAACATTAAAGAGATGAAATCCTGCTGCAGCGCCTCCTGCTGCTCATCAACAACAACAACAAGTCAACTCCTGCCCCAGAAACATTTTCTACAGAAAACAAAAAGGCTGAAGTCAAAGTAACGCCCCCCCAAAAAACTTTCTGCTGCACCTTCCATCCACACAGAGATTTTACAGGCTTTGTTTTTCCAGCGTTCGTCTCACTTTAAGGTAAAGTCACGAAAACCCATGGGAAAAAACAGACTTCATCTGATGGTTAGCGCGTCATAAATAAAAACATCAAACTCCCAACGTGTTTAGTTTCATACAAAAACAGCCAAAGTGACAGAAAACAAGTCAACGACGGCGACATCCGAACCATTTCGATGCGTTTCTACGTATTTACGCTCAGATTTGTTGAGCAAATAAGCAGATGAAAGGGCTTGTTTACATTGAGCGCATACCCGCATTTCAGAAATTTACATCCACATCACTGGAAAATAACTCGAGTAGAAACCGCACCATTTGATTTGGTTCAGGATAATCTGTTGTTTAAGTTGTCGCAGCGAGAACCTTTAAGCTGATCAAAAAAACATCAAACTTTGATCCGAGAGGAAACTAAACAACGTCAAAGGAATAAAATTAGCTTCACCACTTGTTCTGGCTCTGGATTTTAAAGTCTTTGAGGTGGATCCTCAGCACCTCATGGCGTGGCTTTCACAGCGTTTTCATTAAAACGCAGATTTAAAAACTTCCAGAGCTGCAAGGATCACCGGAGCTCCGCCTCAAGCTCAAACGTTTGTCAAGCTCCACCTCCAAGCTCGAACATGTGTCGCGCACGGCTCCACCTCTGAATTGGTCCTGTTTATCTGTTGTCGTTTTCATTATTGCACACACAAGTTACACTTCATAAAAAGTTAGATCAAAGTAGCGTTTCTCGAAGGGTTGGTTGCACATTGCCCGCTGTCTTGCGGTGGAGATGACTCTCAGCTACTACCACACCTCCGTTTTTATCAAATCGACTGAGATGGAGCCAGGTCTGTTTGCTATGGTTGAATATTTGTTGTGGACGTTCATCCAATGATTATTTTCTGAGTTATTGAAATTCCCTCCTGTGGTCCAGAAGATATTTTGCTGACAATTGGTCCATGCCGGCTCCCCGTTCATGGCAGCAGGTGACCAAAACCATTAGTTCCACAAAAACTGGTTCAAGTCTTTTCCAGAGTTGGTGAGATCTTTACTGGACCAACACATTTTCCAGATGAGCCATTTCAGGAAATAAACGTCAACAATCAGAGACGTAAATAATCACAACACCTCCTGTAAATAATCACAACACCTCCTTCAGCACGTGGTTAACTCCACAGTCCAGTTTCTTTGGCTCCACACCAGGAAGCAAAAAGCCTGAAAGTTAATTTTCTTAAAGCGCTTCATGTTTACGGGCGGCCGTCGTGAAATAAATAAAGTTTAATCTGAGAGACGTTGAGGTCAAAACGGTTCTTTGTTCCGTGAAGGAAAGTTAAACTCATGACAGAGCAAGGCTTCCTTTTATTCCTTTTTGGTGATTTTTGTGAAAAATAAAACCTAAATGTCATATTTAGGCCAAAACACACAGAGGCTCCGCCCACCGTCCTCCTCAGCCAATCAGCCGGTGAGCTCCACAGGAAGCTCCCGGCTGCACAGCGCCTCCCACTGCCGGGCGAGGAGAGAGATCAGCCTCTCCCTGCTGTCGGCTCCCGGGACAAAAACGCACCACTGCACCTCCCCCTCGGCGCCTCGGTTGGCCACGCCCCCTCTGGGCCGCGCCTCCTCCCCGCTGGAGGCGAAATGGTCCACGGTGAGGTGGCAGAGCAGGTCGGGGCCCGGCAGGTCGTCGAACACCAGAGTGAGAGCCTGGGGGTACGTCTGGTACCCCAGCAGGACCCGGTCCAGGTCCCGGATCCTCCGAGCCTCGCGGAGCTGGTAACGCTCCCTGCAGCCGGAAGAAAGCGAGAAAAGCAGATTAATTTAAATTATACGTGAAAAATACTCGACATGTTTTTATCTAAACCATCTGCACGAAATGAAAACTGGTCTTAAAACAAAAACAAGATTCACATCAAAACGAGACCGTTTCACTCAGACGTTAAAAATAAAGTTCGACATCAGCGACAAACTCGGGGATTAAACAAATGGTCAGTTTTTTTTTTAAACCCTCACGCTCTTCAGAGAATGCATATCGCCCGCCATGCAAGAACTTTCAACCAAGATCCTCTCATGATGAGAATGACGACGTTTTAAAGTTTTAAACCGTGAAGTGAGAACGACTCTCAGCTACTACCACACCAAACTTCAGCTCATAAGTTGCACTCCTGACTGATTATAGCCATTTGTGTGTGCACGTGTTGGTGTGGCAGCCATGTTTCATTTAGATTGACTCTAAAAGTTAATCAGTCAGACGTTCATCCAATGATGATTTTTTTAGGGGTTTCATTAAAATCCCTCCTTTGGTTTATGAGATATTTTGCTAACAGAAACACACAGGAGGAGAACATGACCACCAGAGTATCGCCTCTCGGTGGCAGATGATGTAATGTTTAAAATAAACAAGTATAAACCCTTTTCATCTGGAACTTTGTCAGGAATTTAAAACGCTCATCAGCCGCTGTTTTCGGTTCATCTGCTGGTACCGGGTCGGACTCCTTCTTGCCTGCAGAACCGCTTCAGTCCTTTGTGGCGTCGACTGGACCAGGCGCTGGAAACGGTTCATAGTTCCTCTTTTCTGGGCCGTCCTCCTTGAACCCCGCAGACGTTTCACTCAAACCACTCAGACACACTCACATCCCTTCTTCCTCATTCGGCGGTTCGAACCTCAGCAGGTTCTGATCCGATTAGTTTGTGTTAACGAGGAGCTGAACAGGTGGAGCTGATGAAGTGAACATTTAAACCTGGTTATAAATCTGTTGGTCAGATTTTAAAAACTTGACCTTCAGCCTCAACTTCAACTGATCATCGTGATCTGAAAAATAAAAACACGACTGAGGGAACCTCAGCTGTTTTTTAAACTTTCGTCAGGGGATCGTGTTTCTGCTTCTTCCTCTTTTCCTGCAGCCGTCTTCTCTGATCGTGTGATTAAACCGACCGCAGACTGTCTGCAGGACGAAGGAACCGAGCTTCCTTCCTCTCGGCTTCTTCTGTGGATCGTTCTGTGGGTTCTGCTGCAGCAGGAGGTCCGGTGGGCTCACCTGGACGGAGGCTCCTTAGCGAAGTCCGGTAGAGGGTAGCTGACGTAGTCCTCGTCCAGCAGGAACATGTCGGTGCTGGTGAGGATCAGCGTCCGGGGCTGAAGAACTGGAGACGAACCGGAGCCAGAACCAGAGGAGGACAGGTCTGAAAGAGCAGAACTTTGGCTGGGCGTCTGCACCTGGAGGACAACAAACAAACAAACAAACTTTCAGCAACGTTCTGAAGCTGCAGCAACAAATCCAACTTCTGACAAAATGTCTGCAGAAATTTCAAACTTAAAATCCCAGAAATATAAAATCTGACATGAACATTCAGAATCAGATTTATTGTCATTGTACCAGGATGCAGTGAGATTATGTTCGTACAGTCGTCTGAAAGATGAGCGCACGTTGCTGCTGCTACAAGAGCGCAGCCTCTTGTTCTTTATCAGAATACTTTTTAGATAGAAAAAGGTAAAAGGCCATGAGGGTGGTGGTATTACAAAAAGATATCTCTTCACATCTTGTCCTATCAGGACACGATTTAAGACGTTAAAAAACTCTGCCAGCAGCACATTTATAGACACATTACATGAATTTACAAAAAGATCTGAAGCTCTCAGCCTTGACTTCTCTAAATGTCTTTAAGAATCTGTTGGAATCCTGGCAAAAACCAATGCTGACATGTTCCTGTTTTTGATTTTCTACATCTGCCTTATAATCTGTCTGTTTTACTACTTTGACATCTTTGTTTTAACTAGTTAAAAAAAATCTGTATTTCTCTCTTATGATTGTCTATTGTTGATTGTCCAAGTAAAATCTACTGTTACTGTTGTCATCATTCTTAGTTCGTAGCCAGGTCTCTCTTGTAAATGAGTCCTCGAGGATCAATGAGATTAACCTGCCTAAATAAAGGTTGAATGAATTGATAACCCAGATTCAACTGCCTGATAATTGTAATCACCAAAAAAATGAGTAAAAAAAAAAAATTTTTTTTTTTTTTTTAAAAATATATCCACATAGATTTTGTGTTCTGTGATATGTTGTCCTAGACGCAGACTTTTATTATGGCTAACGTCCAACCTCGTGATGGAAAAATATGAAGACCATCAGTAGCACAACGCTTTTATTCTGAAGAGGAAATGCATTTGCCATTGTTGTGCACACACCTTCTCTCTGACTACCTTCCACTAATGGAGATTATTGGCTTCAGGTTCCAAGACTGAATGAACTTCACTTGTAGAAGATTTAGACGGCTACTTTGCGTGGCTTGTAGCTGCTGACTTTTAGTTTTTTTCTGAGCGGCCATTAAATTTTATAAACATAAATTCCTAACTGCTGTTCCATTAAAATAAAAAAAATACCATGAATTTACAGCGAAGTATGAATAAATTTAAGCAATTCAAGCTTAGTTGCATGCAACTGTACTTGGATGTAGTTCTCCTTCTAGTATCATAAACAGATTTCTTTCGTCAGGGGTAGCCACAGAAAGTTCTTTTGAAAACATTTGGCAATTGTTTTATTTTTGCACCAGCTGCCAGACACAAGCACAGATTTTCCACAGCTCGTCTGCGTGGTGCCATCTTCACCCAGGGAATTAAGGGACTTAACATTTACTAGCCAAATTTTTCTTGTCGGTCCGAGGATTCACACCAGTGACCTTGAAGCAAGAAGCTTGTCTTCTCTAACCTCTGCATCCCCCACCCTGCCAAAACTGTGTTAAGTTAAATCTAAAAAAGCTAAGTCTGGTCTTCTGGACATTCAAAAAACAAAACAAAGGGGGAAAAAAAAAAAAAACTGTAGAAACGTTTCGTCTTTCGTCCGAAAGACTTCTTCAGTCTGAGATGCTGTATTCAGCTCAGTCTTATACAGTTTTTTTTGCTTCGTTTTGTTTTGTTTTTTGAATGTCCAGAGGACCATGCTTAGCTTTTTTAGATTTTTGTGATGAAGTCAAGTTTTAGGATGCTCACACTGCAGGCAAATATGGCCCATATCCTTGTTTATTTATTTATTATATTCCCATATCAGATTTTTCCATGACAGTCTGAACGTGACAAATACATATGATATTTTCAAATCCAAACCAAGACTTTTCATATATGGTACTAAATCAGATACATATCTGATGTTTCAAAGCGACCTCAGTCTAAATGGTTCTGTCATATTTCATCCAACTTTTACATCTGTAAAGTAGTGGGTGAATCTGTGGATTGATCTAAGCATAATAATAATAATTATTATTATAATTAGTAATTACATTATTACAATAAACTTCCAAACCATATTGTAATTTTCATTCAATCTTTATTTATACAGGCTAGTCTCATTGTCTAATAAATTAGAATAAACATTAATAATACCAACCTTGTGCAGTTTAAGTCTTGGAACTCTGCAGGTGTTCAGGTACAGAACAGAAGTCCAGTTGCTTTGTCTTTTTTTCTTTTAATTTGTCATGTTTTGGAAAACTGAGAATCCACAGCAACGTATGATATTAAAGGAGGTTGTCAGTACTAACGTGATGGAATCGATACTTGCGTTTGTTTCTGTCTTCAGTGTGTCGCTCCCAGTCCCACTGAAATACAGCGCTGTGCTGCTGTAAATGAAGTTATCAAAACAGAGATGAAAAATAACTCTTCTTTTTCTGTGTGCTCTTGCTGCATGAATGGACAGCCTATGACTCAATTAAACTGTTGAGCTCATTCAGAGCAGAGCGAGATCAGGTCCCTCTTGTAAATGAGTCCCCGTGGCTCAACGAGGCTAGCCTGTATAAATAAAGGTTGAATGAATCTAAATCCAAGGAGGCAAATTTTATAGCTCAACCTTCTACACAGACAAACCTCTGTCTCCTTTCTCCATCTACATTCTTACTCTGTCCTTGTGTGCAACATTTTCATACCTGTGTCTATAGGATGCTCTGTGTTTGTAGTGTGCAAAAAAAGAACCCGATGAAGTATACAAAAGGATTTAGCTGACAACACAGAATGATTCTAATTTTCTATCACAAAAGTTGTCCCCCACCCTTGTCCTGTTCGGCATTGATGGCTCTTAGAATTATTGTCTGAGTGTCAAGGTGAGGCCCATCAGATTTATTTTCACAAGCAGAGCATTATGGCTGGCCTTCATGCTTCACTTGATATATAAATAAAACTTTATTAGAATTTACTTTGGGTTTGTTTCAGATGTAATGGACACGGGGATGAAAAGCAAAGAAGAAAACAAAGGCAGAAAAGTGGGAGACAGGTTACAAGGGAAAGAAGGAGATAGGAAGCGAGAGGGGTATAAAGAGAACACAGATCAACATCATTGAAGTCTGCCTGTTGACCTGCGGAAAAAAAAAATCTAATCCGAGAAACCACAACAACAAACAACATATATAATGATACTTATAACATAGTTAAAAAGTATTTTAAACGATACATGGTAATACAAGATGTATTTAGTGGCCACCACAACCCAACTGAGCGTGTATCTGATAAACACCTGAATCTAAA
>JARVGS010001636.1:38141950-38156516 GCA_031762315.1 Hypsolebias antenori | reverse complement strand
CTGTCGCCTTCATGCTTGCTCAAGATGAGAGTTCTGCGATGGAGTTAAATTCAAAGCAGTCTGCTCCTCAGATAAATGATGTTAAATTATTATTTTTATATATGAATATTTCTGCTCAGTGCCCCGAGATGACTTCTGTTATGACTTGGCGCTACAGTATACAAATAAAGTGAATTGAAATGATACTATAATGACGTAAGTACATACAAGTTACACAAACTGGTTATGTATTAACCACTTTAGTGGCTTTGTGAGAAAATATGAATAAATTTTGTTTATACTGTAGGCCTACCTTAGGTTGTTTTTATTGTTAAAAAAAAAATTGGTAAAAAAATTCATCACTCTTGTACATTAACAAAATGCATTTTCCCCAGAGAAATTAAGGATTTTGTTTAAAATAGAAATCAATGAACACGTGCAAATTAGCACATGTAGCACTTTTAGTTTAATTACTTTGTCTAAATGACCAACAGCAGTTGATCATAGAAGCTTGAGTCAAACAGTATTTCTAATAAAACGCGTCTTAAGTTTTGAAGTAAAAATTAATGAATAAATAAATCGTCCGTCTGTTCACACTGTAGTTTGAACTAATTAAGACACAAACCTGTGCGGCTCGTTCTGAGCCGGCGAGGTCGATCATGAAAAGCCGAGCGTAGCGGACCTCCTGCAGGACGTCTCGGCAGCGGCTCTGCTGCTTGACGGCCACCTGCAGCACAGCGTGGGAGCGAGACGACGTCTGATTAGCAGCTGTTGGCTCCTGCGTGCGCTGCTTGTTGCCCTTCATTAGCAACTCCATGATCTGAAAACACACAGGTGCAATGCAGCGTTTCTGATGCTCTGATTGAAGCAAACGAGCCGCTAAGTCGTTGGTTAGGTAAGCTCGCACCTCCTGGGCGTTAATAGTAGACACCTCTGTGATGCCTGCAACCTGGATTACACCCTTAGAGTCTTCTCTTAGGTCCAAGAAGCCTGAGGATGGGTTCAGCAGGTCCCGGATCATCTCATTATAGATCTGACAAGATGTGCACAGAAGTGAAAAATGACCATGAAGTACCGGTAGGCCTGACAAGATAAACAATAAATCAATTAATCACATGATGAATGAAATTTATCAAACTCATTTTTATTTATCAGCTTTATCATTTCTTCATCTCTCTCTTTCTACTGAAGACACTGGATGACAAAAGGCTCAACTTCGGTGTTCTTCAGGACCTCTCCCTTTCTCTTTAAAATCCGTTTTAACCATCCAGAATTGTGTTTTGGATCGTTAAAAGCAGCTAAGTTGAGAAGCTAAGCTACGAGCTAAGCTAACAGGCCGACCTCAGGGGGAAAAAAAACTCCGTCATGTCGAAGCTCCAAAATTCATGGTTGAAACCCGTGCCTTCGTGTAAAAAGTTGTTTTTCTCTGCAAAAAAGCTGAGAACTTGTTTACTGATTTTTTTTATTAATTTTTAAAAGCTTTGTGTGAAAAATGCTATGCTAAAGAGCTCAAATCACACAGAGCGTCCGCCATTTTGAGAAAGGAAGAGACAGCTCATGTCATGTCAAGGGGCCTCCCTCCTATTTTTGTTAGAGACACGCTGCTCGCTCCCTCACTATCCATCCTTCAGTTCAAACAGTCTTATACTGCCATCCGGTGGTCGTGAAAGGCACTACACTCAAATTAAAATTTCTTCTTAAATTTTACAATAATTACAAATTATTATCAAATTTCAAACATTATCATTTATCGCAATAATTTCTGAGCCAATTAATCACCCAGCAAAATTTATCATCGTGACAGGCCTACTTGCACTGAGAGAATTCATTCCAGTCGTGATATTAAGACTTTCACATTTCCTCACCTATGCTTCAAGGTCAAACTACTCCTAATTTTTTTTATTCTTTTTTAGAACAGGTTAATGTAGCTGACAGCAGAATGAGGGAAAAAAAAAGGCATTTGACGCAATCCAATAAAATTTATTTTCATACAAATTATCGTGACAAGCCTACCATGAAGTAATGTTTCTGAGGCGACGACCTAAGAAAAGGTGTTTATTTTGATCCTTTAGCGCTCAAGCTTGGTTCAGAAACATTAGGTGCTATATTCTGACCAACATTTAGCTTGTTGCCTGGTAAGCTGCCATCAGAGCAGAGCCGGGGCTTTTCTGTTGACTGAACTGGCAACAGTGGCCCAAGTGAAAGACATAAAAGCAAAAAGCAGGAAGAGACATCCTCAAAAGTGTTACAGGCTGACAATGTGTCAGCAGTCTTACAAAGCCAAGCTCGCCCTGGACAAGACAAACAAGAGGATGCTTTCACTCACATTGACAGCTGCATTTTCATTCTGTTATTTAATCGATAAGAATACAAAATATAAAATGAAAGGTAGCAGAAAGAAGAAAAAAATCTTGTTATATCTGCCCCTTTTTTCAAACAATTAGTTCAAACAATTATCTACAAGTATCAACTTAAATATCATAAATAAAAATTCAGATTACAAACTGGTTATAAATCTTTCCTGAGTGCAGTAAAAGCTGACACACTGATTTTAATCGGAATGACTGGCAACATGTTCTCCGTCTTCTTATTCACATCTGTGCATTAAAATCAAAACTATAAATACATTTAGGTGATATTTTACTAATATATCTATAAAACAATAACTACTGACCCACATATTATATTATTTAGGCCGTCGTAATAGTACTTTAATTTTTGTTGTTAACAAAAAACTACTAACACATGTGATGCATATTATGAATTTTGGTTTAAATACAGTGAAGCAGTGGTTTATTTGTGCTAATTCATCAAACTATCAAGATCTCATGCCTATTCTGGACCGGGGCTTTGAGCCCCCTTCTGCAGGGGTCGCCGCAGTGAGCAAACCTGCACAGTTGATTTGGCAATTGTTTACGCCGGATGCTCTTCCTGACACAACCTGGACTCAAACCTGCAGCCTCGGGACTACAGTACTGTATCAGTAACCACTGAGCCACCATGGCCCTCAGCTAATGTGAGGTATAAAGCGTCTAAAGCAAGAATAAAAATAAACTTTGGGTTCTTGTGCATGCATCGCACGGACTGCACACCTGAAAGAAAGTGAGATCCGATTCTGAACAAGAAGCGGAACAGATGTGCGCACTTTACTCAGTGCGGCTACAAAATGACATTTAACCTCTTTGTGGCGAGGCGCTGGCAGTGACAGACTGCTCCCTGGAAACGGCAAACACAAACGTCGCACACGCACTCGAGCGAGGACTTGTGATAATATTAATACAGGTCAGGCAGCAGCCAGTTTTCGTGCCTGACATTTTTGATTGAAAGGAATTTTGCTTCCACCCACTCAGAGGAAAGCTAAAGAGCTGCGCTGTAATAATTTTGTCACTCAGTTTGCATAATGACAGTGCCTGGCAGTGAAAACACAAAAGTGTAATTCTGATGTCAGATGCAGAGCCTCTTCTAAAAGCCGAGCTGGTGTTTAGCCCAAACACCGGTTCTTTGTGCCACCTTCTTTTTCAGCTGAAAACTGATTGAAAACTGTTGTTTTTGTGTTTGCTCTTTGTGTGCAAGGCTTCGTGATTCAGTATGTTACTTTTCTACAAGTGCTTTTTTCTTCTCGACAGCCAGAACACAATGAAATAAATGCTGCTGTTTTCACAAACAGGTCTGGTGGCCAAGGATCTTCCAAGAATACTGTTTATTTCCAAGCTTTTCTATATATTTACAATGTTCTTGCTTTGAACTTTAAACCCGCTTCACAATGTATATGTGTAGATTCCTGATGCACCCTTACATTTCTACGCGGACACAGTTGTTTGTTGTCGAGCTACAACAGTTGTTAAGGTTTTCCAGCTTTTACAGTCTGCATTCGACATCGTCCAGAAAGACCTGTTCCATCTCAAACTGGTGCTAAATGCTGATGAAACCAAAGGGATGTTGTTTTCAAACAGGAAGTCGGTACCAGCAATCCGTCCTTCTATTTTATCTATGAATAGTGTTCCTATTGAGTTTGTTGATACTTACAAATACTTGGGAATTTTGGTAGACTCAGATCTATTAAGCTTCATGTTGAAAACTTGATAAAGAAATTTAAAGTAAAAGTGGGTTTCTTTTTTAGAAAATGATCCTGTCTAACTCTGAATGCTAGAAAACACAGTGTACTTTCCTTCCCTCCATTGACTACGGTGACATATCTACATGAACGCTCCTACAAGCACCCTGCAGATGGTGGATGCTGTCTATCACGGTGCACTAATACGATTCATAACTGGTTGCAACTACCGTACCCATCACTGCACCCTGTATTCACTGGTTAACTGGTCATCATTAACTTCACACAGACTTTCCCACTGGTACATTTCCATCTTTAAATTGCTTCTTGATTTGTTGTCTTCATACATCTCCTCCTACATGTTACTTCATCAGTGCAGCTACAGCGTGCGCTTTCAGGACATTAGTACCTGCAGTGTCCCCTCACCGAATTTGGCAAAATGACCTTCTCCTACTTTGCTCCTGTTTCCTGGAATAACTTGCAAAAGATCTGAAGCTCTCGACCTTGACCTCTCTAAGTGACTTTAAACATCTGATAAGTTCATGGCAAAAATCAATGCATTCATGTTCCTGTTTTAGTATTTTACATTGTTTTATAATGTAGCAGTTTTTGTTTCATTTTCATATAATTTATTTTATTTAATTTTCATTTTATATGCTTTTTATATGATTGTTTTATTGTTGTCTGTACCTCATCTGTGTTCTTTGTTAAAATCAGGTCTCTCTTGTAAATGAGTCCTCGAGGCTCAATGAGACTAACCTGTAGAAATAAAGGTTGAATGAAAGTGTATCCGACACTCTGTCTAGTGACCGACAGAAAATATTGTGAAAATTGTGAAAACTAGAATCTAACCACACTACTGGTAATTCTCTTAATAATTTTGTCCCATGCTTCTTTACAGCATTGCTTTAAAAGCTATCCT
Organism: Hypsolebias antenori; assembly: GCA_031762315.1. NCBI lineage: Eukaryota > Metazoa > Chordata > Actinopteri > Cyprinodontiformes > Rivulidae > Hypsolebias > Hypsolebias antenori. The sequence continues at coordinate 38,151,561 of JARVGS010001636.1, read as the reverse complement.
GAGACAATCTGGTATAGTTTCCTCTGAGGGAACATTGCAGTCTCTGTTTGTTTAATCCGTTTTTTTTTTTTTTTTAACTTGGACATCGAATAGAAAGTGATTTTTGCACCAAAGACACCCATCATTGTTTTTCTACACAATCCTGGGCTGTGATCCATCCCATAATACGTACTGGATGAGTTGCTTAAAGCCGTGGTTCCTAACCCTGGTCCTTGAGGAACACCATCCTGCATGTTTCAGTTGTTTCCCGGCTCCAACACGCCTGATTCAGTGATTTAATGACTTCAAGTTCTGCAGGAGTCTGTTATTCACCCATTCATTCAAATCAGGTGTGTCACAGCAGGGAATCAAGTAAAACATGTAGGTGGAGTTCCTCAAGGACCACGGCTGGGGAACCACTGGTTCATGTAATGTATCAAACAGCCACAGGAGGTCAACAGTGTCTCATTCAACTCACAGGTTTGTGTTTTCTGGTGTTTGTTTGAAGAAACAGTTGAACTGTCGATGGTTAAAAAAATATCTGTACCATTTTTACTTTTGGTTCTCCACAAAAAGCACAACAGTTTTTTTTTTTTTTTTTTTTTAACAGTAAGTTAGTTTAATTAGTTAAAAGGTGACAGCCACGTGCTAAAGATATGCACGAGTCTATGGGTGTCTGTTAGTAAAATATGTCGTGGACAAGCCGACAGGATTTAATGAAACCCAAAAGGACTTAATTTAAACGAACTAGTTTGGTGTGGTAGTAGCTGAGAGTCATCCACAACATGTTCCAGACATGCCATGCTCCTCTTCAGGATGTTTTTTTTTTTTTTAGGTTTAACATCTGCAGCTCGTTGATTTCTTTACAACTCGGACATGGAAGGCGGCGGGTGATATGCATTCCGGACTGGGAGCTGCATTCTTGCTGACACGAGCACAGATGTTCACCCTCCCTGTGGTTTTAAGATGCAGCTGCATGGAGAAGGATCAGATCAATCGTCTGAGAAATGTCGAGATTGTCCAGGAATCGATGAAGAGTTCGTTGGGTGTTAATCCTTTTGTTGTAACATTCATTTTTTTATTTTTTTTAAAACAATACCAATACATTCGATCCATTGTTGCAAATCATTTGTTTTTTGCGGGGGTTGTTGTGCACAAATGTGCATGTTTTTGTTGCTGACATGTTTCGTCACCACAGGTACAGGTTCTGTCGAGCATGACAACATCCAGAGACTGTTGGTGTCCACCAGAGCTGTTGTTGTTGTCACACAGGGAGGGGTGGAGGTGGTGGAGGGGGGGGGGGGGGCAGTAACAGCTGTAGATCAGATTTCAGCTGCTAAAACCGAAGCGGGCTGAACCATCGCCCTGCAGGGAGACACCAAAACCACATTCATTCCTCTGATCCCACCACAGCTCCACATCTGGATTCAAGGATCTCACAGTCCCCCGCCAGAGTTAAACCTTTAATAATCAGTTCTGTTCCGGGTGAGGAATATGGACTGGTACCGCCTGGAAGGACTCACACACCCCTCCAGTTCCCCTGAATGGACAAGTCCACCTCTTTATCCAGGATCTGAGGAGGAGGCAGAGCCACATTCAGTGATGAGCAGAGCTGAGTTCACCTCATTCTGCTGAGTCAAACCTGAGGTCCACCAGCCACAAATCAGTCCTGAGACCCTCAAACGCCCCCTCCACAGCCCGCTGCAGGTCACCCGTCAGAGCTGCTGACACCCAGAGAGGAGAGGGTGTGACAGGGGGGTCAGACCAGCAGACAAGCTGCTGCTGCTGCAGGGGGAGGACGTGCAGGCGATGCACCAGCCGAGGCCAGAGGTCAAGAAGAAAAGAGAGAGAACCGTAAAGAGGTAGACTGACGGAGAGGAGGGTCGACTGTGATCCGAGTCAGAACCCCAGCCTGTCTTTGTTTGGGCCACAGAGCGGGGAGGAGGATGTGAAGGAGAGCAGGAGGCAGAGGAGGATACAAAGACAAGAAATGCTCTCAGAGATCATGTGCAGGAGGATCTTCCAACAGCAGAGGCTGCAGGAGGAGAAGGAGGTTGGCCTCCGCAGGAAGAGCTGCAGCGGGCGGCTGCAGGGGCGGAGGACTGGGGGGGGAGGGTGGCCCAGGGGGCGCAATCCCTTCCAGCACTATCAGCGTCATCATCATCATCAACTCCCCCAGAGGAAGGGGCTGTCCCTCCGTCCCGTCAATGTGAAGGGCTTTAGAGCCAAGGGGATGCAGGCCCCCCAAAACACCAACCAGTTCCTGATGCACGAGAAGTACCAGATGCAGCACCTGCGGTCCGACTCGGTGGGGAGCGACTGCAGCTGCAGCTCCGACAGCGACGACCTGGAGCTCACAGACATGGACTCGTACCTGGGAGTCCTGGAGAACGCCCGGGGAGCGCTCCTGGACAGTCCCAACCCACATGACTCAACGGCGCCCCCTGAACAGCTGCTGGTACTGCACCGGGACAGTCCCTGTCTCCACCGGGACAGACCCTGTCCGCACCAGGACAGTCCATTCCTGCAGGAGGACAGCATGCAGTACTTCCCCTCAGAGGACGACCTGCTGCAGAGCCAGAACTTCATGCAGAGGGACTTTGTTCAGTTCTGTGACTTCCTGTCTTCGTGAGGGGGGGCTTTTGTTCTCTAACTGAACCGGGTCAGGTTTGTTCTGATTCATGTTCTTTTTATTTTTTAGGTAAATGAAATAAAAAGAGTACCTCCTTCATGACAGATCATTTAGCCTTAAGTCTGAGAAATACTCTCAAAGGAGTAAATGATTTCCCTGGTGTCCAACAAAACACAACTTTTTAAAAGTATTTGTGAGAAATTTTGACTCGTTTGTTTGGCGACGTGAGATTTTGTGCTGTAAAGTGCCTCTTTCTGTTGTTGTTGTTGTTCACAAAAGGAAATGGGCTGGGTGGTGGGAGTGAGCCCAAACAGCCAATCAGCATCGACTTGGACAGATGAGGCTGCAGCTGATTGGCCGACAGAGACTGTCTTTAACAGAGAAGCCATTTGATGTACAGAATGTTAAAAATAAATAAATGTTTGTTGAAACCTGAGCAGAGTGGATGTTTGAAATGAGGAGAGTGGAAATAAAAAAAGGTGAAAGTGAAGCGATAACAGGTCACGTGTTGGAGCTGAAGAGACAAAACAGTAAAATGAAAAACTATAAACACAAAAACGTCAGTAAAACACACAATGAATGAGTCATAGATAAAAAGATTTAAATAAACGGAAACGTTGGAGTGAAACTGGAGGAACTGAGCTCGGCTTTGTTCCTGTTGAAGTTTGAGAGGATTATAAAGTAAAGTGGGTTAATCAGGACGGCCTCGGGGCTGTGAGCCTCTTTGTGCTGCTGATGGTGATAAAGTGAAGAATGAGCACGTCCAAAAAAACATCACGAGAACAGGAAATACGTTTAAATCATGACTAAATGTTCAGATTTAGGGGCTGGCACACCACCTTTGATGACAAAGTTTTAAACAACAGCCTGATGTGACCTGTTAGCACTTAGAGTACGAGTTGGTAATCACTCTCAGCAACTACCACAACAAACTTGGAGCGCATCCGTAAAATGGACAACGTTCCAACCACTAAGACGAATGTCAGTCTCACACATCTTCATCTCCTTCCTGTTGAAGCTGCGTCGACCAATCGCGTCACGTGTTACACGTAATCAGCCAATAGCGCGCCTCACGGACTCTTGGAGACACGCCCACAACAGACAGGAAACGGTTTCTGAATAGTGAAACCTATTTTAGCGGGAGCTAATTCCGCTAACGGTTTCCAAAGTTAAGGAAATCTTGAATCTGCTAAAATAAAAATAATTTTTGTGTTAGCTGTTAGCGGGTAAACAGACCGTGCACGCCACTGCTTAAACACCAAACTTGTTCATTTAAAACTAGGATGGTGTAAGTGTCATTTATAGTAAAATATAGTTTAAGTCTACTATTTTATCTTGAAACATATTTATGTTTGTTTAAATAAAGTTTGGTTTGAGTTACTTTGTTAGCCTACCAGGCTTCCGTAGTTTCAGGCAGGAAGTTTGACAGAGTGAAATGTGTAAGTTAAAATCCAAGACTGATGTAACAATTAAAAAATAAAAAGAGCTACAGCAGAGCGACACAGTTTTTTTTTTACCGTGGGTGTTGCAAACAAGCCGTCTCAACACGTCAAAAACAGTCTCCTCTCCTTTGTTCATGATTTAAGATGGTTATTTATGAAGGTAAGAAAAAAAACTTGGATCCTACAAACTGACTTTTATAAACAGGAATGGCGGACAATGTTGGATTTGTCAACATGTTTGCTATTATTCTGTAAAATCAACGTGGATTAAGAAGAATAAAAGTTTCTGGGTTTATTTTAAGGCCAGCAGCTGATGTTTTTTTTTTTTCTTTCTTCTGTAACAGCTGATGCCGCTTGATTGTTGATATGTGCTGCTGACTCTCCATGATGCTGATCCCATGCTGCTGATTTATTTCATGCTGCTGATTTGTTTCATGTTGCTGTGTACGTTAGTCCTCATCTGCTCACACAGACTCATGTTCGTGCTGCTGTTGTTTGGAGCATTGTTTTGTACTATTAGTGCTTTAGTGTATTTCCTAGTTCATATCTTATATCTTATTACTGTTTTTTTTTTACAATTTGTATTTTTGTTGGCTATAACTGGGACACTGTGTACAAAGTACATAGTTTCATTCCACCTCATGTACCACATGTGGTGCGAATGACAATAAAGACACCTTTGACCTTGACCTTGACCTTTGATTTCCAGCAGTTATGGGTGCTTCACAGACAGTAAAGTGTTTGTGTGTGCAGGATGTGGATTCAGATGTAGAACAAAACCAAAAGTGACTGCCTGTCAGCAGCAGGTTGAAGCTTCTCAGTTTGACCATTGACCTGCAGAGCGGCTCACACACACACACACACACACACACACACACACACACACACACACACACACACACACAGATCAGAACCTCAGTCTGCTGAACTGAATCCACTTCAGCTCGTTTTTGTCATTGATCAGCTTCTGCTTCAAAGTTCGAACTGTTGCAACACTTCCTCTGATGTGTCAGCTGATGCTGCAAACAGGAAGTGACACACACACACACACACACACACACACACACACACACACACACACACACAAGTGGTGAAGTTTGTGTGTGTGTGGGATTACAGACAGATCAGAACACCGTGAACATTTCTGCTGCAAGCCGAGCTCACACTAATCTGCAGACTGATAAAAACGTTCAGATGTGTTCACAGACCCGAGCAGAGCTCCTGGTCCAGTCCTCACTGTCGCCCGCTGTCCTCTGACATGCATGCCTTCAAGAAATAGTTCCACTTCCTCTCTTCCTGCAAGGCCAGCCTTTAAAAAAACATTAAAACTTGTATTTTGTTCATATTTGTGTGGGGAATGGTGGTGCAGAAGTTAGACAAGGTGGGCTTGTGATCGGAGGGTCACTGATCCAACTCCCCCGACCAGCAACATCAAAATGTGGGTGGGACAGGTGAAAAACCCTGCCTGGCTCCACCCTCATTTGCCCCACTCTGGGCCCTTGAGCAAGGCCCTTAACCCCCACCATCTGCTCTCCCGGGCGCCCTGGCAGCTCTCTGCTCCACACAGAGGGCTGTGGTAGCTCGGTGGTCTGTGGTTTTGCTGTCGCAACTGAAGGAGCAGCTGAAAGAAGGAAAACATTTTTTATTTACGTGTCCAGATTTACTGAAGCTCTTTGATTTTAGTTAGACATTGATTAAAATATGTAAAAATAAAAAATAAAACAAAAGCAGCCCAGGTTTAAAGAAAAGGGACAAAAATGACGTGCAGAAAGAATTCAGAGCTTCAGACATCTTGAAAAGATCCCAACTCCAGACCGGATGGAAGGAAACGATAAAAACCTTCACTTCTGCCTTTGACCTCTGACCCCAAACTTTTAAAAACCTGATCTTAACTGTCATCGTCCTTTGTTTTACTACACAACACAAACAGACGTGCACGCGCACGCACACAGTCAGTGTACACAAGCTGAAATGTCAAGTTGGAAAGCCTGCGTCTAAAAACAAGTTCAGGCAGAGTTAGTGAAAATACAACGATCTGACAGATCCTCGACACACCCATACACACACACACACACACACACACACACACAGACACACACACACACACACACACACACACACACACGGGATAAAGCAACATTCCTAACATCTGTACCTGATGAGCCAACTACGGTACTCAGCTGAATTCACAGATTCGTGGTCTGAAGTGTCCTGACTTGATTCAGTGGTGATGGTGAGGAAGGTGGTGGTGATGGTGAGGAAGGTGGTGGTGATGGTGAGGAAGGAGTTGAGCCGAAAGGGAACGCTCCAGATTTACAGCTCCGTTTATGAGTTGGTGTAAATGCCAAGATGGCTGTCTCGACGTCACGTTTGCACAAGCCACAGATCGAGCACACGTAAACTTTCAGATGGAGTGTTCGCGACCAAACCCCATGTGGCTGTGGTTTGTGCAGCCAGGTTTCAGAATCACAGCCAACTGTTGCGTGCACTTCTTACAAAACTATTATTTTGTTTTTCACATCAGACCAGTTCAAGTTTATAGTTTAATGTACTGGAGAACACTTTAGTAAAGAAGACAGATTGATTTTCTTATATAAATTTATCTTTTACACCTGGACATGGCAGCTGATCTGTAGGACAGAGTTCTCTGTTCCCTGGTCAGTCTACGTTCCTCCCCTCACCTCGGGTCATGAACTCTGGTAGAGACTGAAAGAATGAGATGGTGGATCCAGGAGGTTGAAATGTTTCCTCTGCAGGGTGGCTGGACTCTCCCTCAGAGACAGGCTGAGAAGTTCAGTTATCAGGAGAGACTCACCACTGCTCCTCCACATCCAGAGGAGCCAGTTGAGGAGGTTCAGTCATGTCTGACTGGGAGGAGACCTCGGGGAAGACCCAGGACACGCTGGAGAGACTGCGTCTCTTGGTTGGCCTGGGAACATCTTGGAGTTCTCCCAGAAGAGGAGAGAGATGTGTGGACCTCCCTGCTCAAGCTGCTGCCCCTGACACCTGACTTCAGAAGAAGTAGAAGATGATGGATGGATCTAGACATTCCACTGCAGGCTTCAAAATACAGCTTGCCACTTTTGAGACAAATTGGAGACACCAGAGACAAACTGAGACGGGTTGGAGACACCAGAGACAAACTGAGACAGGTTGGAGACACCAGAGACAAACTAAGACAGGTTGGAGACACCAGAGACAAACTGAGACAGGTTGGAGACACCAGAGACAAACTGAGACAGGTTGGAGACACCCACAATGCCTCTGTGATTATTGTGAGAGAAGGTTTGTTGCACAAATGTTCAACATTTCTGCAACAAGATCGCAAGTCTCTGTGTCTAACAGGAGGAAACAGAAACCCCACAAAAGTTTTGGGACATTTTTTTAGACTTTCTCAAAAATGCAAGTTTACCAAGAGTCACAGCCCAGTACTAGTACTACGACAGTACAGTACTAGTACTACTACAGTACAGTACAATACGATGAAAAGAACTGATTTGATGAGCTAAAAATAATACAAGACATACTAAAGCATTCGATAAGGGTACAAAATAAAGTACCAAAAAGTGAAAAAGTAAATATAATATTTACAAGGTACTAAAGAGAGATATTAGGTACTGCCTGGTCCAAATGACATGATTTAACCTTTTTTATTTTTATTGTTGTTATCTACCTTTTTTACACTGAAATACTTATTCATTTAAATTCATCCTGCTGCACCATTATATTCTACCATGTTGCTGTTTATTGTCTCTCTTTAGGACATTGTAAATATTATAATTACTTTTTAATGCAAGTCAAATCAGTTCCTCTCATCCTAAGCATTTCATTGTACCATTAACCGTGTGTTAACCGTGTGTTAACCTGCACATGACAACTAAACACAACTTGAACTTGAACTACTTACACAGCCTTCTCTTGCTTTTTGAACCCTGCTTGTGTTTTATTGACTCAAGTCATAATAAAAACTGAACCCAAGGTGGTCGTGACACAGTGCACAACTGACACACAAATGTGAACCCTGCAGCAGAGCAACGCAGCATGACCGGACCAACAATCATTTGTCACGTTATCAATTGTTTTTCAGTGTGGCTTTACCTCCTGACCGCAGTTATCGCCTAAAGGCTGAGCTCAGGTCAGATTAGAGCTGCAGGGGATAAACTCTCAGAGCCCGTGGATCATTCCTGATCAGAGCAACTAAAGCCAGCGAGGGAAACGTTTTCCAAAGTAAGGAACGTTATCATGATGTTTGAAAACGTCTGAGGTGAGACGCAGCAGAACAGAACACAGTGAGGTTCTTTGTTCCTCTACCAGAACCTTTAACCAATCGGAGCCCCAGACCAGTTGTTGTGGATCTGAACTGAAGGCCTCAGGGTGTGTGTGTGCATGTTAGGAATACTCGATGTTGAGGAGGGGAAGGAGGAGGCGTGGAAGAAGTTTGCTACCAAAGTTTAGAGTGGAAAGTTACAGCCGATCCCTGTTCGAAGCGCGGATTGACCAATCAGAACGCAGCAAAACAAACCAAGAGACGACTCAGACTGGATTTAAGTTTATTCTGAATGACGAGAGCTTCAGTCCCAAAGACAGCTCTGATCCATGATAACTCTCAGAAAGTTGCCTCTGGATAAACATCTGCATCCGATTAGCTTTTGAAGTCCATGCAACCCAACGGCCACAAGTCAACAGGCCTAAACATAAATATTGAGCTACGTTATGATGTGGTGATAACTGAGAGTACTCCTCTACACATACTCTACTGTTTTAACCATTTATAAAACAAATGAGACTTTATTACCCAGAAGGAAATGACCGTCTGCTTTCTATAAAACAACACAATGATAAGAAAACAACAGATGAAATTAAAGACAAGCGAGATAAATACAGTGAAAGACAAAGGAATAAAATATAAGAAGGTGTTTAAAACTTGATAATCAGACTGAAAAACTAGAGTTAGCAAAAATGAGTTATTTACAAATGTTTTATATCAAAACGTTCAGCTCAATCAGGACATCGGTGTTATGACTTTTGGTTTTTGTAACTTTCATAAATTTATTTAATTTAACATTAAACTTTCTAATGAAATATGTTAAGATTTATCCTTTCAGAAACTTAAAAAAATGTCTTTGATGTCCTGGCTCTGTTCTGGCTACTGTCTTGTCATTTTAATTTTTAGTTACATTTTTTGATTATTTTAGCTTTTTGCCACTGTTCTGTTTGTTTTAGCTTTAAGCTACTGTTCTGGTACTGTTAGCTTTTAGCTGATTTATTTATTTTTTGTTGATTCAAACAGTTATTTTGCTACTTTTGGCTTTGAACAACATTTAGGGTGTTTTAAGCTTTATGCTCCTTTTTGTTAATTGTAGCTTTTTGCCATTGTTACTTTGGCTTGTTTTTTTAATTGTTTAAGCTCGTCTATTCTGTTCAGTTTTAGCTACTCCAGCTTATGTCAGCAGTGCTATGTAATGTGTAATGACAGTGATAGTGTGCAGTGGAGAGCATCCTGTGCTCCAGCATCAACGTGTGGCATGGAGGCTGCACAGCTGCAGAAAGAAAAGCTC
>JARVGS010001636.1:38119772-38141850 GCA_031762315.1 Hypsolebias antenori | reverse complement strand
CGGCCGGGCCGGTGGAACGGAACTAAGCCGGACACCGGGGACTACCTGTGTGTGTGTATATATATATATATATATATATATATATATATATATTAGGATTTTCTGGGTTTGGGTTATATTTATTGCATTTATGATTCAAACAAATTTAAAAGGTAACAGATCATTATAAAACTTGGTTTATTTACATGATGACTTTAATTGCTGGCTGTCTGGCCCCCGAGCTGTTGGCTTTCAGAAACTGTGGCCCTCTGAGCAGTTTTGTTGAATAGCCCTGGTATAGACCATATGACTTAACAAAATGTTTTCAGCAACGACTGAACACTGAACTCAGTGCCACTGACAGTACTGTACTCAGAAAACGTACTCCGAGGGAAGGGAACAAATACAAACTTCCTGTTGGAAGCCAAACCTAAACACAAGTTTAAAATAAAATGAAAATAGTTCAACTCAAACAGGTTGTGCTGCCTATGAATCATCTTCACAAGAAAACAGAGAAGATTTAATACTGAGGAAAAGCAAACTGTGGTGTTCTTGCTCTGAGTCACATTTTGAATTATTACAACAAAGGCACATTGTGTCCAGTTTCTACATTTACCGTAAGATCTAAATAGTCATTACCGGTACATTGATTGTTAGGTGCCAATGGGCTCAGACTTGTAGTGTAACTTTCCCTTTGGAGAGACATTTGGAAGGATGTATTAACCAGAAAGAGCAGAATATAGACGTGCCCTAACCAAGACTGCTTTTTTAGTTCAAGAATAAATGGTTACTTAATTATTAATCTGTTTAGTCCAGTACTTTTCTAGAAATACTATTATCCTTAAAGGAAATTAAATGTACATACAACACTTAGCTACATCTACCAAAAAATCCATTGACTTACCTCAGGCTGGCTAGTTTGTGCAGATAATGTCAGAATCAAACAAGTGTAGAATCTCAGAGAAAACAATTAGATGAAAATACAAGAGTGAATCTTTAGCTCAACACACAAAAAAAGGAAAGGCTGATTAAGACAAGACAAATAATTTCTGCATGCTTCACTCAATGAATCTAAGCATTAATACAAAATAGAGTTGCATTCAGGCCCAAAAAATCTGATCCGACCTGGCCTCAGCCCACAGCCATCATTTCTGAACCCCACCCAACTCGACGAATTAACAGTAATTACAGGTGCGAACCCGGAAAAAAACCCAGACATTTTTAATTAGTTATTAATGGTCGGGGACGAGCAGCTGAATAAAAGGGGCAGAAGATCGGACCTGAAGGGGTGTTTGTCTTTTCATGGCCTTCAAAGCGCATTAAAATCCTTCTTCTGCCTGCATTCTGCATTATTCAGACACGGACCCTGCTCTGACATGTCTGCTTTGTGAACTCATCTGTTTGGGTCATCGGCCGTGCACGTCCACTGAGTGCAGCGGCTGAATTAATGTCCATTTGGGCGACGGGTCGCTTCTTGGCAGTACAGTCCCATCTGAAGCTTAACTGAACTTTTGACCTCTTTCCAGGCTGGTCAGCTCACGGTGAAATGGCCGCATGTGGCTGGTGAAAGTATGGCAAGTCATGATGCCATATAATTGGATTGCAGCTGATCCACTGACCCAATCAAAAGCCTAACACTGACCCAGCCCGCCCATCCAGCACATTCTCATGGCCCGGCCCGGCCCTAATCCAGGTCGGTCGGGGTCGGGTTCCGGGTTCAAGTTATAAATGACAGCTCTGATACAAAACAAAACGTCAAAAAATGGTAAGACTTCTCAATTCCAAATGGCTCTTGGATAGATCGTTGACCTATTTTCAGTCACTTTGTTTCCATACAAACGCACATTGTTGTTGGCATCTGGTGACAAATTTTGTTTACTATTTTGTATTTTAGGGACATATTAAGGATGGATAAGATTAGGAATGAGATCATCAGAGGTACAGTACAGGTTGAACAACTAGAAAAGCCAGACTGAGATGGTTTGGACATGTCCAGAGGAGGGACAGTGGTTATACTGGTAGAAGGATGCTAGAAATGCAGCTGCCAGGAAAAAGACAAAGAGGAGATACATGGACGCAGTTAGAGAGGACATGGAGGTAACACTTGAAGACGGAACAGTCAAAAGAAAAAGACTGTGAACGCATCTAAAAAAAATGGAGATAGGGACAACATAGGCCAGAAATAAAAAAAAATACAGTATTCGTAAAAAAACAGCTGGAGGAGCATTTAGCAACTAATTTGATTAATTGGCAATTTATCAGTAAGAGGACTGAAAACATTTTAGAGAAACTGAATTAAAGATGGGCAGGGGCTCACCAATCAGCAAAACATGTCTGAAAAAAGTGGAACAAATTCAGAATAATGTTCCTCGAAAGTAAATTTGGAAAGACTTTTATTATCCTTTCAGCTCCAGTTGGTTAGATCATCTAAAGATTTGAAGAATCTGTTGACATGTGCGCAATGGAAAAGGCTAAAAGTTAATACCAATGTCCAAAAGAAATAAAAATGGTATTGCTTCTCCCTGACAGGCATCATTAATTTTTTTGATGGACTTACAGATTTTCTATTCCTAAAAATAAAGTAAAACCTGATTGTGTTAGGTTATCATCCACCTAGGAGCAAATCTCCCTTGGTTTCTTTTTTTTAATTTTATCAGAAGAAAATAATCAGTTATTACACCACTAAGAAAACAGAAGACTTTCTCATCACTGTGGAATGAGATCTGGATTATCCACTCACCATGTATTTGTCTTTTTTTTTTTGCTTTTCACTCATCACGCTGAAACATGTGACTGTGAGCAAGAGGGGAGCGGGTCGAGAAAGATGTGTTACTGTCAGTCCAAGAAAATTTTAATGGTCACAGCAAAACCGAAGCCATCTCACAATGGCAACAATGGAAATACTCAGTGATTATATATAAGTTAGGAGGACAAAACGAAGGGAAACTGTTTTCAAATGTTGACATCTGAACCTGGAGAATGCAAGAACAAAAACAAGTGAATAGAGCTTACACTTTATCTTTCTGTATTTTTCCACTTCTCTATACTGACAGCATTTGTTGTTTTTCTATGTAAATATAAAAACACTAGATAAAGAAATAAACTGAATTGATTAAATGTATTGTTTAGTGTTTAACTGGACAAAAATCCCTCAGTTGCTCGGAGATAATCAGTGAAAGGGAAGTCATGTGGACTAAAGCAGGACCAACATGAGCCAACATACAGGGTTTTTTTTTTTTTTCATCTTAATGTTACTCTATTTTAACTAAGAAAGCCAACAGAAACTGCCCAGTGTGGCCAGTTTCACCCAGCACAGATTAAACACTTTTTTGAAAAACACATTTTTTAAAAATATATTTTTCTTACTGATAAGCTAAAGCATTAGTTCATCAAAATTGGAAAGCTATGCAAACGCTCCATGTACTTCCTTTTGTTTTCTTTTTAGTGTTTGCGTCACATCAGATGGACAAGTTTAATACAATTTTTTTTTAAACTGTGTTTTGCTCGGTAGAAAAATGAGAAACAAAGCAGTTTTTGTAGATTTTACAGATTCACAAGGTTTCTGTGAATCCGCAGTGCAAAGAGGGAAGTATAAAAAGTCCGACATGATCCAGACATTTATTTAAAACCATGCTGCAACATTTCTATTAACAAGGACACACTGAGTTGTTTATGGGGATCTAGAACGGCTGTTATTCTCATCGAAGTCACTTTAGAACATTCTCTTTGTCTCTTTTTGTAAATTAGTGGAAAGGGCACTTGTGGAGTTGGGCATGGGTCGATGATTCCAAAGTTGTTGACAAATCAATAACGCTGACAGATATTTTCTCAGACTTTTCATTCAGTATGTCCCAGCGGCCCTGGCTCCATCAATATTTAGCGCCCGCTGCCGAAAAGCAAACACAGAAGGCGACAATGTTTTTGCCAGTGTCTGTGCTCATGTACGTTTTACCTAAAGAGCTCATGAGCCACTGGATGAATTTGACTGAAACTCTCAGGATGAACTCACTGGATGAAACTCTCAGGATGAACTCACTGGATGAAACTCTCAGGATGAAGTCACTGGATGTAGATCTACAGCTGATTAAGGTTTGGAGTCAACCCTGTTCAAGATGGCTGCCACAGCTGACTGACTTAAAAAGCACCTGGTTAATTTTATAGATACTGACTTAAAGTTTGGTGTGGCAGTAGCTGAGACGAAAACCCAATGAATGTTTTCTCATTGCTAATAGATATCACAAAATATTTTAGTAAAATCTTGCCAACATCTGTTTGGAGCAAACTTTCTGTCTGTTAACAAAATAACCCATAACATTCAGGATGGATTTAAATGAAACGTCCAGGAAATCATCACTAGATATCCATAGAACTGGTTTAATTTTGGAGCCAGTCCAATTCAAAGTTTCCTCACCACAGATGATTGACCTCTGAAAACACAAAATCAGCTATAATTAAATTATTTTTACAACTATTTTTCTAAAATTTGATGTTGAGAGTCATATACAAGACATTCTCCATGTGTTGCACACATACTGTACAAGGTTTTTACCTAAATACTTAATGTTAGCTGTGGTAGTCAACGTTACATGTCTGTTATCAAATTATTTCGTGACCCACTGGAGGGATTTTAGAAAAATCTTCAGAAATTCATCAGTGGATGTACATCTACATCTGACTTTTGTAGTCAATATAATTCAAGTTGGCTGCCACAGCTAATTGATATTGGTCAACATAAAAATGGCTATAACTCAGTCAGTTTTACAGATATTGAGTTAAAATCTGATGTGACAGTAACTGAGAGTCAAACATATTCTGAGAGTGACATTTTACAATAATGTAAAATATTGCACATTCTTTTATGGTTTGACCAAGTTTGCAATTCTTAAAATAACATTTCTCAACATAAAATAATTGTAGTTTAACACGATGGCATAAAAAACAATCAATCCTATATGTAGGTATAATGTTATTAATTAAAATCTACAAACAAAGAAATTCTATGTGTCTTTAGTAAAAAATAACATCCAGTTAACACGTTTTGTTTGTAATGTATGACAGTTCCACGTATTCACACAGACACATGATGAGTTTGACTCGTTATGAAAATAAATTACTTTTCCTTACAGAAAAACAAGATCATCTCAAATAGTCAATACGAGGAGGTTAACACAACTAATTATTTTTCTGTGATTGAGGAGCTGCAGCACAACAGACAGCCAGTTGTTTCCACTCTGTTGGCTGGATTAATGGTAATCACAAACATGAGTATGTTCCATGAAGGACACTGCTAGGAGACGCCTGTTTAACATGTCGGTGTTCGCAGAAGAAATCTAATTAGCTGTTATAAGATAACACATTTTTTTTTCCTGCTTTGCATTCAGGAAGAAATCCCATTGTCCTTTCAAACTGGAAATTGTGAATACAAATCAAATTATCATCATAATATTGCAAGGGCAATTTTCTGCATCCTATTCGTGGAGCGTTAGCTACAAGTGTAGCGGTAAGGCTGAGAACATCTCAGTCTTCTCTTCTGTTTGACATTCAGGATAATGTCATAAAAAGCTGGTTTCGTGATACAATGTGTATTTTTTAAATCATATTTTTACCGTTAACTTACTGCAACGATTAAAAGGGGACAACAAAGACTTGCAGCTTTATTAGCCTAATGCTTTGAAAGATGTCTTGCAATGGAACAAAGAGAATTGTGCTCTTTCTGAAGCTAAACTGTAAACAGCCTTAACCTTAAACGTAAAAGACCTTCTTTTGGATGAGATTAAAAAAAAAAAAAACAGAGTTGCATATGTTTTGGTCATATGTAGATGCACAATCTCACAATATGTGATACAATACAATAGGCTCAATGGGATTAACCTGTATAAATAAAGATTGAATGTATGGAAGGCTGACTCCCAGCTTCAGTGAGGAGTTCAGCTGCCAGCTACCTCTTTAAATTTTAGCTCATCATCTGTAAAATTTGTAGTCATTTTTGTATTTACTAAGGTTAGCTGACTCTGATAGGTAAGTGACCAAATTCAGCAAAATGTTTCACATCTGTGTGTCAGGCATTAAAGTTTGCACAGACATTTATGTCATTGCTCTCTTAAAAACATATTTTAGCTACTTGAAATTTCAAGATGGCTGCCAAGGTGCAAAATAAAAACTTTATTTTTTTTTTAATTGAAGCACATTATTTTTTTTTAATTCTGAAGATTAGATCAATAAAACACACACACACATCCATGCATTATCTTCTGCTTGTTCCTGAGTGGGGTCGCAGGGGCAGCAGCTTAAGGCCCAGGCGTCTCCTTCCACAGACACCTCTTCCAGCTCTTCTGGGAGGATTCCAAGGCATCTCTCCTGTCAGACATGCCTGGAGCACCAGTCCCTAAAGAGGGATCCAGGGGGTGACATTACCAGATACAGTACCTGAACCTCCTCAACTGGCTCCTCTCGACATGGAGGAGCAGCGGCTCTACTTTGAGTCTGCCCTGCATAACTGAACTTCTCACCGTGAGGGAGAGTCCATCTACCCTGTGGAGGAAACTCATTTCAACTGCTTGTTTCAGAAATCATGTTCTTTATGTCACTACCCAAAGTTTGAGACCATAGGTGAGGGTAGGAACAGAGACTAACCGGTGGACCAAAAGCTTCGCCTTACAGCTCAGCCCACTCTTCACCACAACAGACCGGCACACTCTGCAATACAGCAGAAGCTGCACCTGTCAATCTCACACCACATTCTTCACTCTCATGAACAAAACCCCAATATATTGCAACTCCTTCGTTTGAGGCAGAACCTCACTCAAATAAATGTGAAGATGTCAAACATGTCATTTGAAAATGTGAAACTGTTGCAGGCCATCTTTAAAAATGGTGGCCATGTTGAATTTTCAGTTTCATACAAGGGGAGTGGTGACGCAGAGGTTGGAGAAGGTGGGCCTGTGATCGGAAGATCGCCGGTTCAAGTCCCGGTGCCGACAACATCAAAAATGTGGGTGGAGTAGGTGAAGCACCCACGCCTGTCCCCAACCTCATTCTTCCCCCTCTGGGCCCTTGAGCAAGGCCCTTAACCCCCACTATCGGCTCCACACAGAGGGCTGTGGTAGCTCGGTGGTCTGTGGTTGTATCAGGAAGGGCATCCGGTGTAAAAATAATTGCCAAGTCTTCGTGTGACTTAGTTCATTGTGGTGACCCCTGATGAAGGGAGCAGCCGAAAAAAAAAAAATCTGCCATGAAACATATAGTTTTTACACAATTATACATTTTGCAATTCAAAGATGTTGAAATGCCGTTTAAAAATATACTACTTTTGTCAGTCATCTTGAAAAATGGCAGTCATTTTGAATTTTGAAATTTTGAGTGGCTGATGTTTGTTTTTTTGTTTGTTTGTTTTAAATTACCTTACAACAACTATCCATCCATTCTATTTGTATCCGCTTCTTTCTTTTCGGGCCACATGGGTCACTGGTGCCCATGTCCAGCAGTCACTGTGCGAGGGGTGGGGGACACCCTGGACAGGTCTCCAGTCCATCACAGGGACACACAGAGACAAATGAGTCAACCATTCTCTCTCTCCCTCACCTAGGGACAATTTAAATTTACCATCAGTCTAACATGCATGTTTTTGGTCTGTGGGAGAAAACCCACACATGCACGGAGAGAACATGCAAACGCCACCCAGAAAGGCCCCCTGGACCGGGATTTGAACCAGGGACCTGCTCACAGAGAAGCGGCAGCTCTACCAGTTGTGCCACTGTGCTGCCGAATCCTTGATTCATTTCTCATAATTTGTGTTGTATTTTCACAGATAATTTATGTTTTATAGTAAAATCATTTTATTTTTAAACATTATATGCAGCTCTTTCACTCATGTTAAATCCTACAGAATAAAACCGTAAAGGAGAAATCTAGACAAAGCTAAATGTATTTATTTATTCTTCGCTCCATTAATCTGTCTGCTGCAGTTCAGTGTTGCCTTGGAAAAATATTTAGTAAAACTTTCCTGAAAGCACCGAGGAGTGGAGGGGCGTCAATCAGACGTGACACCAACAGATAGAAAGCAGGTGCGGGGGGGTTAATGTGTTTGTGATCCTCAGTAATGAGGAAGAGTCACATGGAGGACGTGAGGAAAAGAAGGAGAAGGAGGTCAAAGGTCAGGTTGCTGTGAGGTGTTAGGTGGTTCAGTAAAGCAGGAATGTGAGTCAGAACCTGTTAATTGACCCCTGAGCTCATTTTGTCGTCTCTTTGTTGTCCTGCGGCACGGTGGTCCAGATGCTCAAGCACCTTCACTCCTCTGAATCCACGTTCACTGAAATTATGAAGCGTTTCAAAAGTTACGACACCTGTTTCACACATGCCTACTGGTTTTTTTTTTTTTCTCCACTGGAAACCCAAACAAGAATAAAGCAGTTTTTACTGTTTTGCTTACATACGTGTCTCTTTATCCTAAAACTGTTGTGGTCAAACTTCGACCTTGTGCAAAAATAATAACTGGAAAAACTCACAAAACAAGTTTTGAAGTATCACAAAAAAAATGTCTCTTGGCTTGTTCTCCTGGAATTTGTTGTGATGGAACTGGCGAGGCAGTTGCCGGAGTTGCCTGTTGCATTTTGCCAGAATAGTTGCTAAGTTCACAAACAGTACTGCCAATTGCTAGAGAGGTCGCTGAGTGAGAATCACCAATCTGCCGGGCCGTGTTCTGGTCACAAGGGGAGGCACTGATTTACCAACGGTTGCCAAGTTGACTTTCAGAAGCACCCGTTGTCGAAGAGGTGATGAAGCAAGAATCACCGGTCAGTCGGGCTGCATCCCTGATCACTGAGAGGCATCGATGTACCAACAGTTGTCCAAGGCGTCCACCCAGGCTGGTGGAGGGAATTAGGTGCCACATGTCTCCATTCCAGACCAGCTTTAGAGCATAAACAGATAATCCGGTCAAGTTTGAACTGATGTTCTGTCTAACATCCTTGTCACTGGCACCTTTATGTGTGCAGAGCTTACAGACCGTGCATTCGCCAAAGGAGCTGAGGTTTCTGAATGTAGCTGTACGCTGGGACCTGAGCAAACTTTTGGACCGACGCACTCGTCAAAGTTGACTGACTGTCCTTTTTCACCAGGTCTAACCATTGATCGGAAATTAATCTTTAGCCCAGCTAAGAAGGCTCTTTCTCTGTATGTTGGTATTGGAAATTGTTGGTATTCAGTAAAAAAACGTGTTGAGTCAAAAGGCAAAGCTTTGGATTTACTGCTCTGTCTACGTTCACCTGCGGTCCTGAGGTTTGGATCAGGACTTAGAGAACCAGATCCTGGATACAAGCGACTTAAATGAGTTTCCATCATAGAATGGCCAGGCAAAGCCTTCAGAGAAAGGGGAGGAGCTCCGTCATCCGGAGGGAGCTCAGTAGAGCTGCTGCGCCTCCTCATCTAAAGGAGTCAGTTGAGGTGGTTCATCCGATCAGGAGGTCTCCTGGACGCCTCCCTTTGGAGGTTTTCCAGGCACGTCCCACTGATCTGAGGCCCCGGGGGAAACCCAGAACTTGCTGGAGGGATTGTACGGTATCTTCTCTGGCCTGGAGATGCCTCAGGCCCCACCAGGACAAGCTGGAGAGTGTCGCTGGGGAGAGGGAGGTCTGGGCTTCTCTCCTGGACCTGTTGCCTCCGTGACCCCTACGATGGATAAGCGGTAGAACATGGAGACTGAGATTCCAACGTTTCCATGGGCTCGTGGAAGAAGTGAGACGAGATGCTGGTCAGACATTGTGCAGCTGTCGCACGTTAAAACAAAACAACACAAAAACAACCGAACGATTGCGTGACGGCAATGTTAGCATACACCATGCTAATCCTGTTGTACGCTGCAACGTTTGGACCCGACATGTACGCAACAAACATAACACGAGCACATTATGAACTTTACACTATGTCCTACATCTGACATGGTTTTATTTATAACATAAACCTGGTTTTTACTCATTTAAAACATACGATGGTGTAGAGGCAGGGCAGCTGACTTGGGACCCGAAAGTCCCAGGTTCGATCCCCAGCCATTCCCACATGTCGTGATGCCTCTGAGCAAGACACCCAATCCCTAAATGCTCCGTGGGCGCTTAGCTGCCCACTGCTCCACCTGGGTGCATCAGGTGCGATGGGTTAAATGCAGAGAACTAATTTCCTCATGGTATGGGAACATACAAAGATGACAACACATAGCACTTGTTATTATTATTATTATTATTATTATTACATACATGGAAAAACACAAGATGGTTTGACAGTACTGATAAAAACAAAGGGTTTGTCCTTAGAAAGCACCTTTTATTGTTGTTCAGGTGCTTGAAACCCCTCTACAACTCACCCAGTGCATCTTATCTTACAGATTGTGCAACACATCTGCTTTTTCCACACAATCATTGACCAGTGAACACATCAAGCTCAGGTTATGTGGTAGTGGTGTGTGTGTGTGGTCATTGCTATGCTTAAGGGCTTAAACCCATGGAGGAGCATGGACGGGTTAAATGACAAACCCTCCAGCTGAAGGTTGATGCTGGTCCATGAAACAACCTAAATCTGAATCACAGCGGCTGAAACACCAACACAAAGCTCAACAACACATGCAGACACACACACATGCAGACACACACACACGGAGGAGCTCAGTTTGAGGAGCAGGGGTCTGATGGGGCTGAGGAGGGGGTAACTTGCCTCTCTCTCTCTCCAGCGGGTGGTAAATGTTTCACAGCTCTGACAAACCGCCCCCCTGCTGGCAGTCAGGCCTGCGTTTCAACTCCGGCTTCAGAAACGTTAAACTTGTTTTCAGATTAATGTTTTAGAACAAACTTTATGTCTTTATAAAAAATAAAACAAGGCCAACCTGCAGACAAGTGTTGGACAAACAGGAAGAGGAAGACGAGCTGCTTCTGTTGGCTCAGCTGCTGATTGGCTGCTTGCTGATCTGTTGTTGTTTCACCATTTTCTAAATGAACCCTGGAGGTGGATGTTGGAGGACGCAGCTCCTCCTGCTGGGTGAAGCTACGGGAGTTTTCCACCTTTCCACACAAAACAGTTTGATGGCAACATGAAGGCCTAAAGACGGAACTTCTGAAGAAAGAAGCGGTCCCATTAATGCAGAAACAGAAGAACCAGAGCTCTGCCGTCCTGAACATCCAGCTGCAGAGATCTTCTCCATGATGGCTGCATCATCACTTCCTGAACTCTGCTCCTCTTCAAGCTGAAAGTAGTTCTGGAGGACGTTGGTTGGACATTTTTAACGCGTCCTGCTGATTTAGGGTCAGTGTAGCTCCTTGCAGATGGTTTCAAATGATGGATAAGTGTCTTTATTTCTCATCATTGAGGACATCGATGGTCCTGACCAAACATTGTTTACAGAAACGTTAACAACCTTCACCAGGCTTCTTGTTACCTGCAAACATCTGGACAGAGTGCACCTGCCAGCAGATGGACGTATCTGTGTCCCACATGGTACTGTCGGACATCTTCTGCGTACCTTGTGTCTTGTTGCTCGGACTTGACATGGAACCGTCTTCACCAAGCTCACCTTAACACAACTGTTTCTTCAAGGAATGCATCTCTGTGTCACACGTCAGTGTTTTAAACAAAGATTTCAAACGATTCAGTTCTGCTTGAAGTATGTGTTAGGGATGACTTTCAGCTACTAACTTACCAAATTTTAGCTCAACAGCTGTAAAACTGACTGGATTACTGCAACCTATGTGTTTGGTAGAGTCGGTTAGCTCTGACGCCATCTTGAATCAGGTTGACTCTGAAGTGAATCAGATGTATATGTTTATCTAGTGATTACTTGCTGAGTTTCATTAGAAACCATCCAATGGTTCATGAGATATTTTGCTAACAGACAGACTCAAATACAGACAAAGGCAGATACATGTTCCAACCCGTTCAGCCCGCAGCCATTTGCCTCAATCTGAGAGGCCGTAGAGTTATTTTTTAGAATCCGAGTCACAGAAGAACATTCAGTTGGACAGTGACGTCATCGGGCTCTGGCTTCAATCCTCTGCTGCGGAGAGGACACGTCTGGCACGTACTGCAGGGGGCGGGGCAGGAAACACACCAGGATGACGTCTCTGATTGGCTGCTGGCACAAACGGTGCCGCCCACTACAGCTCCGCCCTTTTCAACTGACACTGCGCGTTCACGAGTCGGGCGCGCGACGGCTTTTGTCGTTATTATTTTTTTTTTTTTTTAAACTAGTGAAGCTGACACATTAAAGCTGCAGACTGAAGAATTAGAAATCAGTTATATAATTATAATAATAATTATCGTATTTTATTACACACGAATCAAAGAAATTAGACTTCAAAAGTTGAAAAATGAATAAAAACGCTATAATTTTACACACATTTATTTGTGTTATTTACTGCTAAAAGTTGTAAATCTAGCTAAAAGCTAAATTTAGCAAAAATGCTACAGTCAAAAACTGAATTTACCAAAATGCTAAATGTAGCCAGATCTAAAAATAGGATGCAAGAAGCTTTAAGTAGTAAACTAAACTCAGCTAAAGTTAATTAAAATTAGAAAATAAGGCTAGCTGAAAGTAGCAGAAGGCTGTCGTCTTAACGCAGCAAAAAATAGCTAAAAACTAAAGGAAACAAAGTTAGCAAAAAGTAGCAAACACAAACAAAAGGAAAAGATGGCTAACAATAAATGCAACAAAAGGTTATAGCTAATCAGCTAAATGTCAGCTAGACAGCAAAATGTTTGTTAAAATAAAAGGACAAAGGCTAGCTAAAAGCTAAATGTTGCTAAGCTATCTAAAAGCAAATTCATCTAAATAATTTCTATGGGGAAATATTTGTAAAAACCAGCTAAATATTATGAAAGGTACAAAAGTTACAAGAGCCAACTTCTCCTGAATGAGCTGAAGGTTTTAATGAACAGCTAAAACAACAAAGTCTGCAGAAAGATTTAAAAACATCCATTAAAAACAAAGTGGAGCACACAGGGTGTCTGTTTCTGTTTCTCTCTGCAGTCGTGTGTTTACACTGTCAACGTTACTTTTCCTTTTCGTTGAAACAAATCAGATGTTTTCTGGGACGTCTGTTTTGTTGGACCAGTTCTTTTCTGGACACAGTTTTAAAGATTTATTCAGATTATTACTAAAAGACAAACCTCCTGGTCTTAAAGTTGAAATCCCTGCTTCCTCCAGGTGAAAACTTCCCAGTGTTTACCTGAACCCCCCGCCCCCCGTTGGGCTCTGGTCGTCTTTGTCTTCCTGTCCTCGGCCTGCGGAGGACAAACAGTGTTTTCAGTCTCCACATGGAGTCCAGTTCAGAAGCAGGAGCTGAAACATGAAGCTCATTTGAGAACATCTCCGTTCCTCCTCAGGTGTGACGACCTGCTGCTGGTGGACATGAAGACAAAGACTCTGATCCAAGTTCGTCCTTGGAATGAGACATGAAGGACAGTTTGAGGCCGTTTGTCCCTGATTCATCAGAAAGCGTGTCGGCGTGACCTCGGTTTGTTTCTGACCCGTGAAGGACACGCGTCGTCAGTAAAATGTCTCCAACAGCCGGACCTGCAGGACGTTCAGAGGACAAACGTCTCATATTCAACTCAACAAACTTTTATTAAACGGCCTTCATGTTGTAAACGTGAAGTTCTGTCAGAGGAACAGAACCCAACACCGACGGGTCAAAGACCCAGATGAAGGAGTTCTGGTCCTGGTCTCAGTGGGTCCTGCTGGTTTTACATGATGACATTTTCATTTTCTGACTGTTTTCAGGTGAAGGATGAACTTCCTGTCAGGTGGGAGGGGTGAAGGGAGCAGCTGGTCAACAGGCTCTGACGCCCCCTCCTGGTCAGAGTAAGAACAGAATAAAATGAAATAAAAGTTCAGGCATGTTTTATTCTCTTTAATGACGACAACACATCAGTCTGTTGTTTCCCTCGTGTCTTGTTGGGCTGGTAGTAGCTGAGAGTCACTCACAACAAACTGAGCTCCAACAGGTTTTTAGTTCAACCACTCGGCGGGCGACAGGCATTCCTTCAGGGAGCAACACCAAGACAAGAGTCGTCAGCTGAAAACTGGACCTCAGCCAAAGGATCCACCACCCTGGTTCAGAACCGAAGGTCCAGGTTCAGGTCTCTCAAATCCTCTTCATCCGTGGAGTTTTCAGAAAGTCTGCAGGGCTGCTTTGGTCTTAGGTCCAGTTCTTGGACCAGAAGAGACCAGGACCACTTTAAGGACCAAACGTGTAAAGAAAGAATTACTCAGAGCAGGTTGAATCTTCTCCGTCCACTCTGCTCTTCTCTGTTCGCTCCCCATCCTGCTCCTCCTGACTCCTCCTCTCCTGCTCCTTCTGCAGCTCCTCCTGCTCTCTGGCGTCGGCCTCCTTCAGTTTCTCCTCAACATCCTCCGGGATCTCCACCTCCATCAGGTTGTCCATGCCCGACTCCGGCTCGTCTCCGATCAACACCTGGAGGGACAGACGGCGGTGAAGATCCAACAACAGGTTCTGACAGGTACTGCAGGTTCTGACAGGTGCTGCAGGTTCTGACAGGTGCTGCAGGTTCTGACAGGTGCTGCAGGTTCTGACAGGTGCTGCAGGTTCTGACAGGTGATGCAGGTTCTGACAGGTGCTGCAGATTCTGACAGGTGCTGCAGGTTCTGACAGGTGCTGCAGGTTCTGACAGGTGCTGCAGGTTCTGACAGGTGCTGCAGATTCTGACAGGTGCTGCAGGTTCTGACAGGTGCTGCAGATTCTGACAGGTGCTGCAGGTTCTGACAGGTACTGCAGGTTCTGACAGGTGCTGCAGATTCTGACAGGTGCTGCAGATTCTGACAGGTGCTGCAGGTTCTGACAGGTGCTGCAGGTTCTGACAGGTACTGCAGGTTCTGACAGGTGCTGCAGATTCTGACAGGTGATGCAGGTTCTGACAGGTGTGTGTCTCACCTGGACGAGCTTCTCACAGGCCGCCGTGACCTGAGGGTCCTTCTCCCAGCGGTGGAACTCCCTCATGATCGGATAA
Source organism: Hypsolebias antenori (assembly GCA_031762315.1). Taxonomy (NCBI): domain Eukaryota; kingdom Metazoa; phylum Chordata; class Actinopteri; order Cyprinodontiformes; family Rivulidae; genus Hypsolebias; species Hypsolebias antenori. The sequence continues at coordinate 38,126,865 of JARVGS010001636.1, read as the reverse complement.
ACCTTCTTCTCCTTCAGCGTCCGTCGGCCGGATTTGGTCGCCGTCAGCTGATCAGAGGAGGAGATGAGCTTGACGTAAACACACACACCTGTCTGTGTCTCTCTGTGTGTGTGTGTTCAGTACCAGCAGGAGTGTCTCCAGCAGCATCCTCCTGATGTCGGGGTCCTCCTCTCTCTTCTTGTCCTCTGGGAGGTACTGCAGGTCCACAGGAAGACCTGGACAGACCAGATCCTGTTGAGTCTCTTTCTTTCTGCCTCTTTAAAAGTTTTGGGGCTAAATCAAACCCAACAACATTTAAACTGTAGAAAATGAAGTTTCATGTTGTATAATTATTTCACCACAGGAGTAAAAATATGTTTTGTTTTGTTCACTGAGTCAAACGATCAAATCTGTCACGAGTCAGGGCGCTTTTATTTTGACAACACTCACAAATTAAAAAGTGAAATTTTGATGTTTTTCACACCGGATGCGTCTGTAGAACGTTTTTGTGTCAATAAGAAAACTCGATAAAAACAAACGGAGTTTAGTTTCTGGGTTTGAATCACCGACTGAGAAAATCCGCTCAGACCTTCGTTTTCTTCGTCTGTCAGCTCCTCCGGACCGGCCAGCGGCAGCAGCAGGAACGGCAGGATGTCCACGGCGTCGCTCAGTAAGAACTCGTGATGAGCTGCAGAAACAGAAACAGGAAGTGATGTCAGCTGACATTTGTAAGGAGAAAGGTGCTCTAACAGGCAGTAGTGAGCCTGAGAGCAGAAACTGAAGGATTCAGAAGCTTCAGATCACAGAACTTCCTTCTCTTTTCACGTTTCTACACTCAGGACCCATTAATGACAATTGAAAACAGATTTATCACGTTATGAACATTTTTTTTAAAAAGAGACAGGACATCAAAGGTCCAGAAGAAAATCAGAGGTTCAGCAACAACACGAAGTTTAGCTCAGGATCCTCCTGAATTAGAACAAAACCCGTGACGTTAAAGGAACTGCCAACACTGCAGCACGGAGGCGGCACCATCATGGTGGGCTTTCTGAACCAACCGTGTGATCCCAACAGAACCTGAACACGCAGAATCGGAGAAAAAGTCCATTTGTTGAGTTTCTTCCATCAGTAAAACTGATCTGTGGGTTCTTACTGTGGTCGAAGCAGCAGTTACGCAGCGTTCCTATGACTCCGCCCCTTCTCACCACCGACGCCTCGTACTGGGTGAAGGGCAGCAGCCTCTGGAGGACACACCTGCAACACACAGGCGCCATTGGTACCAGCTCATCCTGAGGCCTTCTTCATGGTTTAAAATAATTCCCTTTTGTTTGGATTAACCGTTTAGGTGAGATGATTTGTGCTGATTTAAACTAATTCATCTCTACTCTGAACATAAATCCAGCTGTTCTACACCATTTCGGAATTTTTACAGGTAAAGAGTTCTTGTCTTTCTGAGTGGAACCAGTCACCTGTCCCGGTCCATCATGTAGCTTCTGGCCTCGGGGAGCTGGGTCAGGTTGGACAGCAGAGGACCCAGGTAGTTCAGTTTGGCCCTCTGGTTGAAGTTCTCGTTGCAGAAGATCTCCACCAGCTTGACCAAACCCACATCCTCCTGCAGGACCTGAGGTGGGGAGGCAAATAAAAACCCGACGGGTCTAAAGAAACCCCAAACAGTGACGATGCTTCAGTACCAGAACAAAACCTTTTACTCCGGTTGTTAAAAACAAACTGGCATTTGGTTCAGTCGTTGTTTTCTTTTTCTGTCTTCGTGTAATCATGAACAAAACCATAAAAAAACCTTGAAGACGGTCCTGCAGGTCTTCTCGTGGCGGGTCAGGTTTGACAGGATGGTGGATATCTGATCTGAGAACAGGTAGTCTGGATCCACAAGGTTCTTCAACAACACCGGGAGAACATTGACCTCAGCCACCAAAACCTGAGAAACAAAAATAAATAAATAAATAAAACCGCACAAATCAGAGGAGAGAACGAGCGCGCAGACGATTTAAACTAAACCTCTGAACTCCTGATCGGGTGTTAACTCGTCCAACACCGCATGTTCGGTTCCAGCAGGACTCACCTGGTGCAGCGTCTCGTCAGCTGACAGGTTAATGAGGACGTGGAAACAGTCCTTCACTATGGCAACAGAGGGGTCAGAGGTCAGCGCAAACAGAGAGGCTATTAGGTCGGGTTTAGTCTGGAGGAAACGGCACCCATCTCTAACAAACAAACAAACAAACAAACAAACGTGCTCAGAGTCAACAGCTGACAAAGTCCTGATTAGACGATGTTTTTGTCTGTGGGAACATCCTGAGCCGATCAGATGAATCCTCATCTCACCTGTGTGCCGACAGTCCCAGGATGTATTCTGTGGCCTGCGCTTTGACATCGGGACGAGTCCCGGGGGACAAGAAGGACAGAAGCTCCGCAGCTTCGGAGTCGCTCAACATCTTTGAGAAGTGTCTGAAAAAACAGCAAGAAAACATCAGATTACGTAATGATCAAATTAACAATCAATAAACCATCAGATTTAGATCAATAAACCATCAGATTTAGATCACTAAACCATCAGATTTAGATCAATAAACCATCAGATTTAGATCAATAAACCATCAGATTATAGATCAATAAACCATCAGATTATGGATCACTAAACCATCAGATTTAGATCAATAAACCATCAGATAATAACTAATAGATCAAGAAACCATCAGTTAATAGATCACTAAACCATCAGATTATAGATCAATAAACCATCAAATTACAGATCAAAAACATAAAGTTAATTAATTAAAATCTGAATTTTAAGGATCAATGGGGCAGAAAAACAACTGAATAAAAAGACTTTAGGATTTCTGTCTCATGAAAATCACTCGAAACAAACCTGAAAAGTATTTTATTTCCATTCATTCGCATTACTGTACATTTTAGTCGCATTTATTCAATTCCACAGTTTGTGACAATATACGAGCGGTTTATAAAACTTGTAAATATTTTATTACACACTCCTGCAGTTTTTTTTTTACGCTGTTCAGTTAGGGCACAGTATTCTGATGTAAACTCGCGCAGTTTAACTTATTCTTTTTAAATAAAAGTGCTCACCTTTAACTCGCTGTGAAACCTCCGGTTTTCATTCCTCAGGTCTAAATCATTCAGTTATAGTCCTCATGAAGAAGACATCATGTGTAAAACACCAACATGTGGAGTCAACAAACATGCAGAAACACACTTCCGGGTCTTTCTTCTTCGTCTTTTCTTTGTCGGTAGATTCAACCGCTCCTTTGAGTTTAGCGCCCTCTCGTGTTTGAACTCAGATCTTGTTTTTGGTCTTAGGCAGCTTTTTGTCCCTTTTTTCAGTCAAATTGATGAAGAACACAAAAATATCACAATTCAAAAAACAAAAAAAGAGTTTAGCGCCTATAAGATGATTTTAATGAGCTGAAAACTGAATATTAGTTTAATCTCTCTGGTCTTTAATCTGTTCCAGTTTCTTACAGAGTTTCAGGTTTTGTTCATCTGTTCAGAACTTCATTTGTTTCTTGACCTGACAGGCTTTTTTCACTTCCCTTGTTGGGTTTAGTCAGATAAAGTAACTTTTCCTTGATAATTAAAGCTGGAGTCTTTTACTTATTTTTTTGCACATTTGGTCAATGAATGATTGGCATCTCCTTTGAGGCCAGAAATGCTCGTTCCTTTTTTCAAGGCTCCACATGCTTCATCAGTTTCTTTGAGTTAGTTGATTTATCTTGTGAAGAGAAAAAAACAAAACATTTTTGCTTTATTACAATGCACCTCTTCCTATTATGGGCAGCTGTGGCTGAGTGGTTAGAGCAGGCATCCTCCAATGCAAGAGTTGGTGGTTCGATTCCTCCAGCAGTCACATGCTGAAGTGTCCCTGGGCAAGATACTGAACCCCACATTGCCTCTGATGCGTGTCCCATCGGTGTCTGAACATGAAAGCATGGATTAATCTTTGTAATCTAGTAGATGCTGTATGAGTGGGTAAATGAGGCACAGATTGTTGTAAAGAGCTTTGAGGATCTTGATCAGAAAGGAGCTGCACAAGCACAGTCAGTTTATCATTTAATTATGACTTTGAATAATTTAGCTTTTGGTTTTCCAGAAGAACAAAATGTCACCTTGGTTATTGGGCAAATGAACAAACTACTCTTTTTAAAAAATATATATTTTATGATAATTTAGGCAGACTGGTTCATCGTGTCCTGAGACTAGAAGAATCTTCTTAAACACCTTTCAAACAGAAACGGACACAAACTCAGCACGTCTTTAACCTTCTGATCTACTTTATTGAAATAGAGAATTAAAGGAACATTTCAGCTTTTCTGAGCAGTTTCTAACGACGCCAGGCTCGTTTCCTCCAGAGATCAGACGCTGCTGAGTATTTCTGGTCTTTTGCAGCATTTGAACATTTCATTAAGACAAAAAAGATTTCAGGTGAAAGAATTCTGAGCCCAGAGTCAGGTTGATGGAGTGGGGGGGTGACGGCACCTCGGGCTCCTCGCAGCAGACAGAGGTCAAACAGGTTCATCAATACTTCTGACACCATCGCTAAACAAACAGAACCAATAAAACAAACAAACAAACAAACAAAAAGGTTCCAGCAAACGTTGGCAGAACGGAGAGAGAGGAGCAGGAAGTGGACAGAACCTCAGACCGGTTCATCGTGAACTCCACCTCATCTCTCACCTGCAGCCTCGCTTCCTCCAGGTGAGATGAAGGTTGCCATGGAGACGTGGTACTACTGAAGGTTGAGGAGTTTTAGCATCAGTCTACGTGTCGTCATTCTGACGGGACGTTCGAGAAAGGTCCGACTGGCTGAGGGCGGGGTCAAACATCCTCTTCCTCACTCCGCCTTGTCCTTCCTCTTGGCCGTGAACGGAACCTTGTTGGCCACCGTCGAGCCCACACTGGACACGCCCCCAGCCACGGCGGAGACTCCGCCCTTCACCAGCCCCACCCCCACGGAGGGCACCGTGGTCACAGCCGACTTGGTGATCTCCAGGCTCTTCCCCCCGACCCAGGCGACTCCGCCCACCGCGGCGCCGACGACACCCTTGGTGACATTGAAGAGGCCGCCGGTGACGCGCCACACCACGCCGGGAGGCGCCGCGGCGTGATCCTTACCGGAGTCTGCAACACAGAATAATCTCTGGTGACAAAACATCGGATCAGAGATCAGCCGAAGGTTTTTATTCGGCTGATGTTCAGAACGCAGGACGAAAACACAAAACTGTTTTATTGCATAACTTAACAATAAATGTACGTTTAACAACCAGGAAATATTTTTATAGTAAACCACGACTGATTCTTTAAAAGTAGAGGATTTTAATCGGTTCTTCAGTCTGCTGAATAATCTGTCTAATCCAGATTAATTTTACTTCTAAAACATCCAAACAAATCTTGAAAACACCAGAATTAAGTCTGAAAAATTCACGACTTTTTCACCGTGTCCATCCGAACACCGGCTCCAAAGGTGGCGTCAAAAACATCGTTTGGAGATTTGAGACATTTTCAGCATAAATAAAACATTACGTTTAATTTTAATCTAATCTGAGACAAAACGTTCTGTAAGCTAATAAAAGCAGCACAACAGCCGAGGCCTCTGCGTTTCTTGGTAACCAGCTGAAACGCTGTTTTAACAAACGCTACGTAAAAAAAATAAAAACATGCCCATCTGGTTTAGTCCTGTGCAAAAGTCCTGATCAGTCCTCGTTTCTTACAACCCTGATCCTCCTGTGAGCTTTCAGAGGAACTCTGACCGTTGACCTCTGGCTCTTCTGAACCCATCTTGAATAAGTTTAGGATTAGTGTCTCTCAGCTGAATGTTTGATTAAAATCTTCTACCCGCCCCCCCCCCCCCCCAGCTGCACCATCAGAACTCTTTCTATAATTTTCTGTTTATTAAATCTAAAGCAGAGTTTTAAATCACAGAAATAACTAACGTCCAAACTGTGTCGTGGTTTTAACAACTTCGTTGTTCCCAGCTGACGGCGGGTTTACTCGTGGTTCCTGCAGTTTCCGAGCAGAACTCGAGGTTGTCAGCTCCTTTCAGACACCACCTCCTCTGAAATTAAACATTTTAACCTCGGACCAAAACAAAACTCCTCAGTCCGGCAGAGCAGAACATTTATGACCTTTGACCTGAACATCCGAGCAGAACTTCACTGTGACCCGTTCATGCTGGAAAAAACTCATGTTAAATCTTTAAAAGCGAGCTTCCTGCGGGTCTTCGGGTGTCTGAGCCGTCATGGCGACCCGGAGCCTCCGGGGAGAACCAACTGGTGCCGAGCGTCTCGGAGCGGGACACAAATAAACAGACACGTTCCCCGATGAACCAAGCGGTTCTGAAATAGCAACAGGCAACAAGCGAGCGCAGATTGCACCATGTTCCCCGCTGTGTTTCAGCGTTTAGACACATCCCTGTGGGGGCGGAGCTTACCGTCTGGAGGCTGGTTAGCTGCTTCGGCTTCGTCCGAGGCCAAGGTGGTCCCAGACTGGGGCTCCACGTTCACGCTGTTTACATTCTGAAGGAAAAAATGAATAAAAAAATTTAAAAAATTAATAAAAACATTCATCATTACGTGTGAAACTCATCCTGATGTTTTCTGTAGGTCAGAAGGAAATTTACAAATATTTAGAAAATAAAACTAAAAACTTTGTGGAGTTTTCATCATTTGAGAGAGATCCAGTTCTAAACTATTTTTAACAACGTGAAAAAAACGTGGCTCAACGAGGCTAGCCTGCATAAATAAAGGTTGAATGAAAAATAATCCTGAAGTGATTTTTAATCATTTATGTTTTGGTTTGATTATTGTAGAGATGTTGAGAGGAGAACCAAGAGGAGAACCAAGGAGAGAACCAAGAGGAGAACCAAGGTCTGTACAAAGAGGAGAACCAAGGTCAGTAGAAAGAGAAGAACCAAGAGGAGAACCAAGGAGAGAACCAAGAGGAGAACCAAGGTCAGTACAAAGAGGAGAACCAAGGTCTGTACAAAGAGGAGAACCAAGGTCAGTACAAAGAGGAGAACCAAGGTCAGTACAAAGAGGAGAACCAAGGTCTGTACAAAGAGGAGAACCAAGGTCAGTACAAAGAG
>JARVGS010001636.1:38016063-38027530 GCA_031762315.1 Hypsolebias antenori | reverse complement strand
CATCTGGAGGTGTAGATGTCTGTGATGGTGGAGACTGACTCCAACATCTTCTGTGCAGCCTTCACCACTCTCTGCAGCTGTTTCCAAACCACACCTGCGGTCTTGAGGTTTGGATCAGGACCTAAAGAACCGGATGCTGGATCCAAGTGGCTGATATTAATTTCCTCAGTAGGATTGGGGGCTCGGAGTAGAGCTGCTGCTCCTCTGCGTCACAAGAGTCAGCTGAGGAGGTTCATCTGATCAGGACACCTCCTGTTGGAGGTTTTCCAGGTTCCACCCACTGACAGACCCAGAACTCTCTGGAGGGGGGTCAGAATCCTCTGTGGTCAGGGTTTTGCTCCTGGACCTGCTGCCTCCACAACCAGACTCCGGACGAGCAGTAAAAGTCAAGTCCAATTTATTTATGAAGCACTTTTAAAAGAGCAGCTGTTACTGAAGAGCTCAACGATAAAATCACAACATCAAGTGAAAAATAACAAGATGTAATAAAAGTATAAAAAATAAAAAGATAAAAAACAAACGCAGTGAGAAACACGGGGATTATAAATCAGATCACGTTGTGTTAGACGTCAGTGGAAACGGGCGTGGTTTTAAAGAGATTTAAAAACAGGAAGTGAAGCGGTCTGTCTGATGCTGGGGCAGACTGGTCCAGAGTTTAGGTCCACGACTGAAGAAGTCCAGTCTCCTCTGAGCTTCAGCTGGTTTTGGTACGACCAAGGAGCATATGGTTGAAGTGGGTCAGAGAGGGTCCATGATGCAGAAACAGTCATGGTGAGCGTTGTGTGTTTTGGGACGACGGCTGGAACAAGGATTCTAATTTATTTTAGAAGGAACTCCTGCTGAGATGAATTAATTAGTTTTTAAAAAGTGGACTGTCTCCTCTCCGAGCAGACAGTGTCCTGGAAGTTCTCCAGTCTTTCTCAGGTCTTTCTGGGTTTTTCTTTAAACTTTGGGTGATTTTTTTTTTTTTCCAGTTCCAGTCCTGTTTGATGGTTTTCATGTTTAAACCAGTAAATCCAAATCTTTGAATCATTCAGACAGAAACTAAATAAATTTACAAACTTTACTGAAACAACAAACTGTCTCCTGATGTTCTTTTCACTCCTGCAGTTTTTGATTTAATCCTCAGTGAGCCGAGCTCCAGCAGATAAGATTAACCAGATTTCATCCTCTTCATCACTTCCTGCTCTTCTCTCGTGTCTTCTTTCATCCTCTTCATCACTTCCTGCTCTTCACTCGTGTCTTCTTTCATCCTCTTCATCACTTCCTGCTCTTTGCTCATGTCTGAAGCGGGTTTCCTGGTTTAAATGCTCAGTTTCAGTTTCTAACGGGATCAGAAGCAGCACAGATCTAAGGTCACAAACGATGTATGTTTGATCAGCTGCAGTTAAACATTAAGACGTGTCTCCACCTCACACATTTGCCATGGTGCGTTCAAGGACTCGTCTCCCAGCAGGAGAAACAGTGTCTTGTTTAGCCTTCAAACTCGTGCTCAGGTTCAGGTTGAAGTCTGCCCTCGGAGGAAACGCCCGTCAGCCGACGCTGATGTTTGTGTGTTTGTGCGCCAGGCGGACTCGCAGACAGGATGTGAAGTACGGAGACCCCTGGAGTCAGTGTCCAGTCTCAGAGAACGGTAAGGACGTCCACTGTCTCACTGTCCTTGAGAACTGTGTGTGTGTTCTCAGAAACGACCCACTGATCAGTCGATTCGTGTTTTTGTAGATAAAAACTGAAATGTTTGCTTTTAAACCACAGTGTGTGTCAAATTAAAGTGTGGAGAACAGAACTGATGTTATTGTTGCAGATGATCAGTTTAATTCTCACCATATTCATCAAATTGCACCAAAGTGTCGGTGTCTTGGGGCAGAGACGTCCTGGCAGCTGCAGAGTCTCCGTCCTCGTTCTGATCCTTTATTTCTTCTCGGCAGTGGAAAACTCTTCATGTGATCAGTTCGTCTCTTGCTTCTCCGTCAGATTCAGACTCGGTGGCGGTGAAGGAGGTCTACGGCGTGGAGGGAAACGCCACCTTCCTGGAGTGCGTCCCTCGATCTCTGCAGGCCGAGCTCCGGTGGACGGTGTCAGACGACCGGGACAAAACTCTCAGACAGGTGAGACGAACGTCCCGTCGTCATGCCCATTTAAACGTTTTAATAAAAAATTAATCAGTGAAATAATTCTGAGGTGGATCGCACGGACATGGTGTATTTGTCTTTGTTAGCTGCGCTTGTCCGTCTGTTAGCAAAATATCTGATGCACCTCTGGACATAGTTTTAGTCTCGTGGTAAACTTTTTGTTTACATCTAATTAACGTTTGAAGACAACCCAATTGAAGATGGCCGCCGCCGCCGCCGCTAATGGACAAAAACAGAAATGTGTGAAACTTTGTGTGGTAGTATCTGAGAGTCCTCCCCAGTAGACACTCTGAGTGCTGCCAGCTCTTCATTTTCCTGTTGGGCTTTCCCCTTGTTCACCTGGCTCAGGTGGGTGGGGCCTCAGACTCCTGGTGGCTCCGCCCCTGAACAATTTCCTCAGAGTTTTTGTGAAAATGTAGAAAATATTTTATTAGATTTTAAACTTTGTGCTAAAATGGACCTCCTGAACGTCTCGTCTCTCAGCTTCCTCAGGACCCTGAAGACCGGTTCCTGCCCCTGAAGAGAGGGTTGCTGGTTCAACGCCTGGACCTGACCGACGCTGGCCTCTACACCTGTGCCAGTCACGAGCACTCCTACAGCCTGGTTCTGACCCGGTACCGCCTTCACGTCATCCCCAACCATAGTCTCCACACCTCGCACTACCTGCAGAACCACAGTGACCCCCCCGCTCCCCCGGGCCTGTCCAGGACCGGCGCGGCTGGAGGAGGACTCTCTGGGTTCCTGGGCCAGACGGGCGGTTCTGTGTCGGGCCTCAGGAACTCGTGGCAGCCTCTGAGGAGCTACAAAGACCTGCAGATGGTGGGGGCCGCGGGTCTGAGCGTGGACGAGTGCGAGCAGCTGTGGCACCGCGAGAAGCGCCGGCAGCAGAAACTCCGGGTTCTGAAACTGAAACAGGAGAACCGCAAGGCCCGGGTGAGGAGGGACAACCCCCCCGAGACCCCCCTTTAGTCCCCCGGAGGACACAGAGACATCTTGAAGGACAGCAGGTCCTGCAGAGGACAAGGACGGGTCCAACTGAGTCCGTTTGATTAAAATCCAACAACTGGTTCTGATCAAACTGGATTTTTAACCATGGTTTTATGTTAAACCAGTTAAACCAGTTAAACCAGTTAAAAGTTGTTTATTTGAGTTTATATCATTTCTCTGTTCATTAGACACAAACATTAATAAAACCCTCTTCAAGGCTGTTAGTTAAAATTATGGGATGTTTCAGCTCCTCACAGAGCCTCCTGCTGCCCTGGGCTCCAAACGACCCGCCTGTTCCTGTGGATCGTTTTGACCCAAGGGCAGCAGCAGGGTGTGAAACTCCCCAGCAAGAACAAAAATCTGATTTCCACCATGGGCAGGTCTGAAGTCCATCGCCTTTTTTCAGACAAATTATTTTTTTTTTACAACTTTAAAAAATAATCTGCAACAACTGAAGCAACAAAAATGTATTTTTCTGTTTGAAAAGTTTTTACTTTTCAGGATTTCTCATTGAGAAGCAGTGAGGGACAAATTCAAACACATTTCTAAAACTCGTTGAATTTTTCTTCTGCTTTAAATTCAGGAAATCTTTTTGTTTTAAAACCTGCAGGGAATTTATTTAGTTGATTTCTTCCTGCAGAGAAAAACACGACAAAATAAAATCAACACGGCGAGGAAACGTGTTCAGCATATTTCAACTCTTTCAAGGAAAAACATCAGGAACCGTTTGTTTGTTTTTAATAAATACAGAGAAGATGCATCATAATGTGGGTCAAATTATTTTAAAGGTTTTAATTTGCAGCCGATTTAAAAACTGTTAAAAAGGTTTTAATATAGTGAAAACGGATTGATCAGATATTTTCTCTTAATGTTTTAAAATAATATGACATTTTTTTCAGATTATGCATCGGAAGAAGTTTTTATTTTTCAGCGGACTTTAAGTCTTCAGATGTTTACGACAGGAAAAAAAAATGAGGAAAAACTTCAGATTGAAATGTTTTTAACTGAATTATTAATTAAGATCCGGACTCTTGCATACGGTGTGTGGATGCCAGGTCATAGGATTAAATAAAGTTTTTCTGTTCTGAGATCATGTAGGAAATAAAATTCAGTGAACTCATTTATATACCCATGTGTAATAAAAATAACTTTGCTTTTTAAAGTAAAAATTATAACAACTGATGTGTTTTTATGTAAACAACTGTTTGTTTTCCAACATTTCACCTCAGTGTTGAAATCTACAGTAACGAAGTTTTACACGGAAAAAATACTAATGAAAACTTATTTTACAATAAAATAAAATTATTTGTGTTTTCTGTGTTTTTTTGTTTTTCTTTGTGTTTAGCTTGAGTACAAATTAAAAACTTTATTGCATAACTTTATTATACAACACACATATAAGTTCATAACAGGAAAGCCACTGTGCAAAAATCCTGGTCCAGCCTGAAGCTCTTCATGTTTTACTTCCAAGCAGCCAGACCTTTGTAAATCTTTCAAAGTACTGTAGTAAAATGAGCACATAAAGCAGCTACATAAATTTAAAAGAAAAAGTTTGTAAAGCCCAATGAAGTGTTGATCAAATACCCAGTTTTTTAATAGTTGTTTAAATATAAAAAATAACAGTTTGACAGACCTTAACTAATATTTCTGCATCAACATGGTGATGCATGGCATAAACCTTTAAAAATAAGATTGATCAGTAAAATGTGAAGTCATTGTTTTAACTTTAACCTGCAAGTTGAAAAAAATTCAGTTCGCTTCCGTTTATTTATACAGCACCAAGTCACAACAGAAGTCATCTCAGGGCACTGAACAAGTTAACAAAACTTGAATTAGTTAACAAAAAAAATCATAAAAATAATTTGACACAATTTATCTGAGGAGCAGACCGCTTTGAATTTAACTCCATCACAGAAAAAAAACATAAAAAGACATGTTTAATAATGAAACTTATTTCCCAATCAGAACTAAAACCGTCACTTTAAATAATGCTAAAAATGTACAGTACAGTATTCCAATATCAATGTACAGTACTGTAGTTGTAATTCTTCTCTTGGTCAGCAGATGGCAGTGACGCATGCGCACACGTAACCGCCTGCTGTAAATAAACCGTAGAAGAAGAAGCGGCTCGCCGCTGCGCTGTTTGAACTGATAAAACTGAGCCAACAGTGCGCGGTTTCTAGAAAGACAGCTCAAACTTTGGATTTCCTTCGTTGATAAGGTGAGGAGATGTTTATTAGGAGTTAAAGTATCTCTGTTTTAGTTTCCGTGTTGATAGGAGAGTTTTACGGCCGCCTATGTTAGTTTAAGTTGCTCTTTAGTTAGCATGTAGGCTAAATGGGAGTTTTTCAGACTCGCGTTTGTTGTCAGTCATTTAACTGAACAAACTCGTTTTTCTGTCTTCACAGCCTGATTTTTCTCAGCGAACTCTTTGTTTTCAACAGAATGGAATAACATCGGTTTCAGCTCGGTTTAAAAGAACCCCTTGTTGCCTGTTGTTCGTGTCCAGGCAGGATTCACTGGACTGGACTCACATAAAACAAGAAAACAAACAAACATGGCGGCTCCAACGCTGCAGCAGCCCAGTTTCCTGCTGGTGAGTCTGGACCCACATGATCTTCTGACCTGGATTAGTCTTCAGGCAGCACGTGTTCACATATTGCATGGAGTTTGATCTGTGATGCATCTACAGGCGAACCTCAAAGCTGATTCAACCACCAAACCTCTCCTGCAGCGATGCCAGGATCTGGTTAGGATCATCGATGAATATCCTGCCAAGGTACAGTAACAGCAGACCGATGCATCATGGTCGCTGTAGGCCCCTTGATTCGGTCTGCAGGCTCTGATCTGTGTTCCTGCAGGAGCTGCACCTGATCTTCCCCTGGCTGATGGAGAGCGTGTTTGGCAGTCTGGACGGCGTCATCGCTGGCTGGAACCTGCGCCTTGTTAGCTCACGATGCAGCGACTACAGCATCATCTTGGACTTCCTGAACCCGGGGTACTTAGTTTGTTTCTGCTCACACATAAGTCTTCATTTAATCTAGATCGAACATCAGTTTTCTCTCTCCTCTTGTTGTCCAGAGGCCCGATGATGAAGCTGGTGTATAAACTTCAATCAGAAGAGTATAAATATGAAATCCCCGTCAACTATCTGCCGGTAAGAACATTCATTACTTAAACTCAACCTGTGAGTAATTTATTTTTTTTTTTAAATGAAAGTCTTTTATAAATGATAAATTATCTTTCAGTTTTTTTTCTCATGAGAGGCTTCTACCCCCTCTTTTTTTTTTTAAACAAATCTGACATTTTCTGTTTGGCAGAGCGATGTTTTTCTTGTTTCATTTGGCGTTCAGATTACCGGTATTTATGATTGAAAGAGCTGCTAAAACAAGCATCATGTTGAATGAACACCAGGAAGCTGCTGGTGAGCATCTGTGAATGTTCCTTCTTGAGCGCTGAGATCATCCCATCACCTGCTTTTGATTGTACCAAAAATCAGCTTGGAGCTCAGTGGAGATCCGATCAGGCTTTTTCAGTCATGGGCCTTAAGCTTTGGAACAATCTGCCCCCCGACATTAGATAGGCCACTTCACTTCCTGTTTTTAAATCTCTTTTAAAAACACATCTGTTTTCACTGACGTTCAACACAGTGTGATTTGATTTACTGGTAGTATTTAATTGTTCAGTGTTTTTGCTTTTAATTAATTTTTTTGTATTTATTTTTTCATTAAGTTACTCCCATTGATTTTTATTGTTAAGCTCATTGGTAACAGTTGCTGTTTTTAAATGTGCTTTATAATTAAATTTGACTTGACTTGAATCTGAAGGAAACAAAAATATAAATCTACACATTAAAAATGACCAAAAAAAAGTAAATAAACTCTATCTCAGGTCCAGTTCTCTCAGGAGGAATTACACAAAAATCCAGCAAACCTTTGTGAGAAGCTTTTGGAGGAAATCCAGAAGGTTTGACTCAAATCCATTTAACAATACCAAATACTGAGAACGTGGTTGCAAATTTGTGACTTCAAAGGAAATGATAAACAAATTTTCTTTTTTTTTTTAATGGAATTAAAATAATTTAGTAAATCCTAACTGACCTCAAACAGGAAAAGTTTAGTCTGATTTAATGTCAATATTCAACAACAGTGAATGTAAACATTGGTTTAATAAGCTGTTAGCTTAGATGCTAACTTAACATTGAAAATGCCATAGAAAAGCTAACTCGATTAGCATTCTATTAATTTCTACACAAACGTTTCCGTCAGCTTCTGAGAGCTTCAACCATCATTTACAGACTTATAATCTTCAGAGTTCAGCTCAGAAAAAAACTATTTGTTTCTACCACAGGACGCTACGGTAACCCTGCTGGGACAAAACGCACTGAAGCAGCTGCTTCACCACCTCTCTTAGAGAGCAATAAAATGCATTTTAACATTTAAAAACTGATTCAGAATCATCCAGGTCTGATGAGTTTATCCTAAAAGCTGCTTCAGAGCTTTTATCTGTCTCGGTTCTGATCCCTGGACTTTGTTTTTCAGGGTCCTGTGAAGGCCTGCATCCAGGAGGGGGTTCTCCCCGACTGTCCGCTGTTCCACAACAAGCTGCAGTTCCCCCCGTCGGGGGTCCTGACCCTGAACATTGCCCTCAGTATCCTTCGCAAACCCAGCATCAGCTGATCCTGAAACCAGTCCGTCAACTCGTTCTTTAAGCTAAAATAACTTTGTAAAACCCGGTTGGCGGCGGTTTGTTCATGTTTAAACACGAGCACTTTGAGCTGCAGGTGAGGCGATGATTTAAAGTTACATCTGAGATTATTCCTCAGCTTCCTGCAGGTCCCTTTGAGTTCTTCATGTTTCATTTCGCCTACTGTCTGATCGCACCGATGGTGAGTTCAGCAGACTCGATCCTGACTGAAGCTGCTCCACGAACGTTTTTTCATCAATAAAAACGAGTTTCTCTGTTTCAGAACGTTCCTCAGGGCCAGCCTGCCGGCTCCACGGACAGCGCCTACTTTGTGCTGGTGGACATGTACCTGAAGTACTTCCTCCCCACCGAAGGAAGTGTCCCCCCATCCCCGTTCTCCGACTCCAGAGGCTCCGTGACGGCTGCCTCACCGCGGTACTGGCACAGACCCGACTTCATCAGACTATCAGAACCTTATCTCAAATGTTTCGCTTTTGTGTGAACCCTGAGGAACACCAGAATTTATAACCACCACTAAAACTTGTTTAGGACAGAACTGGGGGGGGGGGGGTTCCAGACCAGGTCCTGGAGGGCCCCAATCCTGCAGGTTTTACCTGTTTCACACCTGGTTCTGTGGCTGAATCACCTTTGCAGGTTCTGCTGAGGCCCGTCCAGTATTCATTGATTCAGATCAGGTGTGTTGGAGCAGTGAAACGTAGAGGGTGGGGGCCCTCCAGAACCGAACCCCACTGGACTAAACCAGCAGGTTTAATAACACACTTGTTTAAATGTTTCTGAATCTGTTTTTCAGCTCGTAACTCGTCCCACAGTCTGTTTCAACAAAACATTCGGCTCATTCAGAACGTTCTGCTGGGAAGTTTCTGAAACATTTAGCTCTGTCGGCCATGTTTTTCTCATTGAAACTGAATGAGGCTCTCCTCTTCCTTCAAAGCCTTTAGCTGTTTAAAGCCTATTGCTGCCTGTTTCAGCTGTTCTGCTTTGGCTGTTTTCAGCTACTTTCTGTTCATCTTTTTTCTGCTTTTTCAGCTACTTATTACATAAACAAATAATTTTAGCTCTTTTTCTGTTTTCTTTCTGTTTATATAATTTTCACTTTTTGTGATTGTTTCAAATAGTTTCGGCTCTTTCGTCTACTTTTTTTTTTGCTAATGTCAGGGTTTTTTTTTTTTTAAATAATTTTCTGCCTCTTGACTGTTGGCTTCTTTCTGCGACACTTCTGTTCAGCTTTTTCTACACAGTTCAGCTGTTTTCAGCTTTTATTTTCCTGCTTTCAGCAAATGTGAGCAGCTCAAACAATAATTTACTTGTTGAAACTTCAGCAGCTTTCAGCTGAACTCGATCAGCGATGAGTTGTCACAGGAAACGACGCTCGTCTGGTTGGTTTAGTCGTAACCACGGAGATCAAACAAACATTTGTTCTGTTTTGTAACTGACGGGGTTAAGTCGGGTCCTCTGGACGTTTGTTTAGTAACATTTTAGTAACGCGAGCTGTTTTCTCCTCAGACCCTCCGGCGGATCTTTCTCCGGTTACGGCGTCCACAGTCCCAGCCTCCTGAAGCATCACATCTTCCATCAGCCGTCGGTGAACGCAGACCCCGCAGCGCAGGAGATCTGGAGGTCCGAGACGCTTCTGCAGGTGAGACGTGTCGACTTCAAGGATGAACTCAGACTTCCTGCTCAGGCGTGAACATGAGTCTCTTATTTTGGAGGCTGGAACCTGGAGGTTCCTTCATTCCTTCCAATAATCCAGCCCTCCCTGTAATCTGGAGTGTTAGTTCAGTTTTCAGCTCATGTTTGTAAATTAAAATTTTTATCTTCAGACATTTCAAACTCAAACTTTGGTCCATAAAACAACTAAACCGGCGTTCCTCTGTTGTGTTTCCAGGTCTGAATAAGAAGAGTGTAGAAAGTTTAAACATCTTCTTCTCTGGTGGAGAACACAGATTGTAGTAATAATAATATAATCCATATTATAATCTGGCTGTGCTTCAGGCCTCTGAAGACTGAACTGTAGATTATTAGCAGATTATGTCACTCCTGAGTTTTTGTTGAACTCTAAATGGACACTTTTTGTTTGTTGTAACGTTTAAAGAACAGATTATTAAAAACATTTAAAGACGTGTCGACGTCAAATAGTCAAGAAAAGTTTTAAGTTTCAGTCTGGAAACCGTCCACAGGACAGTTTTTTTTTTTTAGATTTTTCTACCTGGATTATTGAGCATGCATCAGGACGTCCACAGGACAGTTTGGCAGAAGGTGACATCAAAACGTTTGTGTGTTTGTAGATGTTTGTGGAGATCTGGCTCCATCATTACTCCCTGGAGATGTACCAGAAGCTCCAGTCTCCTCAGGTAAAGGTAAGTCATTTATTCTCCCCACCTGCTCGCACAGCTGGCTGCTGATTGGCTGACCCCCCCCCCCCACTGCTGGTGTTCCCCATCGGTTACCATGGTAACGGACGAGCCTCTACAGCTTCATTTTGATTTGTTCCGGTTGTTTCTGAGCAGGTGAAGTTTGGCTCCGCCTTCTTCCTGTTCGCTCAGATCATTAAACTTCGGCGCTGCCGGCGTCACGCTCGGTGTTTTGATTCGTGTCGAGCTGCTTCTGCTTCCTGCCACCTCCTCTGCATGCTGCACGTCACCGGGGGTTTAACACTTCCATGAGGAACACCAACATGAAGTCTCACCTGTGAGGGGCTCTGGTGGGTCCGACCCGCTCCAACAGAACCAACGAGCTTCAGGATGAACCAGGAGGAGGTCCAGCCCAGAGCCTCGGAGAGACAAACCTCCTGCTGGTGTTCCTCTAAACATAGAATTCATTAAACAACCGTTCATCTCGTTTTCTGTGCATTAACTGAATAACAAATGGCAGTTAGCTGTGGCGGCCATCTTGTTTGGATGACTGAACGTCGACGTTCATCCAGCGATCTGCAGCGGAGACGGTGAAATGTTGGAAACCTTCTGTAGATCCTGGAGAACATTCCTCAGATTAAATGTTTGTTGTTGTGATGAGAATCATTAAACTGAATTTATTTAGTGGGTCCAGATACCAGTACCAGCCTCAAGTACTCGAGTACTCGTACTCTTAACACCAGATACTTGAAGCTGATACGTCTTTATGCTTCATGATGTCATTTCCTCTTCCAAAGACTAAAAAAATGTCTTTAGAGCTTTTTTTAAGATAAACACAGACAGACCTCTGTGTTGATGAAATAAATGTTTCTAAAATCATTTTGTAATAAAATATGAACTCGGGAACTTCTCACCGTCAAAGTTCCCAAACTGGAAAATGACTCGAGTCCTGAGACGACGTGAAGTTGTTTCTAAATGTTCTGGTCAATAAATTTAATTTAAGCTCTGAGTTCATCAAAGATTTAATGATTCTCATCTCCACCGCCGAGTTACCCCCAAGATGGAGCTCCTCTTCATCGCCTCGATGATGAAGAGGACGACGCTTCAGCCTCCTCATCACCTCACTGATGAAGAGGCTGGAGCATTCTCTTCATCAGTGGAAGTGATGAAGAAGAGGAAGCTTCAGCCTCTTCATCATCAAGGCGATGAAGAGGAGGAAGCTTCAGCCTCTTCATCATCAAGGCGATGAAGAGGAGGAAGCTTCAGCCTCTTCATCATCAAGGCGATGAA
>JARVGS010001636.1:37993688-38004592 GCA_031762315.1 Hypsolebias antenori | reverse complement strand
TGTTCAGTGTGTGAGGTTGTGTGTTCAGTGTGTGTGTGTGTGTTCAGTGTGTGAGGTTGTGTGTTCAGTGTGTGTGTGTGTGTTCTGTGTGTGTGTGTGTGTTAGGTTGTGTGTTCAGTGTGTGTGTGTGTGTTCAGTGTGTGAGGTTGTGTGTTCAGTGTGTGTGTGTGTGTTCAGTGTGTGAGGTTGTGTGTTCAGTGTGTGTGTTGGACACACACACGTGCATGTTTAGCTCTAAACCACCACAGTCTGGATATAGGTCATGCATGCCACATAGATGATATCATGTTTATACAAAAGAACACCAACGACCAGAACTGGATCATTTTTACAGAAACTAAAACTTTTTCAGTCTTTTTTGCAGAAAATGATTTTTATATCTTTATATTTATATCTGAGATATAAGCACACACATGTCAGACATAAATATTTGAAGGACAGAAACGGAGAAGAGTTTCTGGCTTCCTGCTCTGATGTTCCAGTTTGAAGCTTTTTTTTGTTTTGGACTTTGAAGATGAGACGGTTCTGGACTCTGCCGACAGGAAGTGGTTCTGAGGAGGGAGCAGCGCCGTCAGAACGTGACGGTGGCGTTGCTCGAGTCCCGATGGAAAACAGCAGCAAGCACACGTCTGTTCAGGTCCAGAGATAAAAACCAGGAGTCAGAGAAGCAGGTGAAGGTTTTCAGTCCGGGCTGTCGGCCCACAGGTACGAACCAGCGGGCCGCGCCGCGCACCCCGCAACGAGGGCGAGCGGCCCGAGCAGCCGACACCTGCTGAGCCACATGGGACTACGGCAAGAGCAGGGGGACAATCTTCAGCCGAGGTGTTAAAGCTATGTGGGTGATGATTGGCTGGTCGCCCCCTCTCCTGGTAGGACGGTATTTACACGCAGGTGTTGGGCAGGAAGAGGAAGTGATGTCATGAGAGCTTCAACAGTCCCGCTCTCCTCAGGAACAGTTTGTAAAAGTTCTGCAGCTGTGTCCCGGCTCGGTCCGGCCCGGTCAGTGTTTCTAACATCTTTGGTCTGAATTTAAATGGAGCAAAACTTTTAACTCGTCCAATCAATAAAGAAGAGACCCGGGTCCAGAACTCACCAGGTGAACCTCCAGACCAGATCCAAAGCTTTAGTCAGTCCCAGTTCCAGGATTTTAGGTGACCCTTTGACCTTCAAAGGTCAGAAGAAAGAGGCAGTTCCTGAACAGAACCGAAGGGTTCTGGTTTTAGACTTCAGGTGTGCAGCTACACTGGGGACAGTTGGAAACAAAGACCAGGGAACACCAGCGGATCAGTTTCTGCTAACAGACCGTTAGCCACATGCTAGTTAGCACATGTAGCTGTCACAGTGGATCAGACGAGTGTCAACGTCTTCTTCAAGCCTCAGACTGTCCACGTGACAGGAAGAAGGGACAGGGTCTAGTGTGGAGATTAAACCAGACAGAGGCGGAGCCTGAGTCAGGACACAGCTGCAACTCGTCACCTGCCGACACCTGACAGCTGCAGAACAGCACTGATTCAAGATGTTTGTTGGTGAAGCTTTGATTTACAGAAAAAACAAAGAAAGCCAAAGTTTGGATAAATACCTGTACACTCCCATAGCACAGCCGAAATCTAGCTGCTCCACTCTAATGTAGGTAAATCATCACATGGTGTTTGGTGTCACATCTTAAAGTAATGATGTTTCTGTAAAAAAGGGCTGAAGATGAACAGGAAGTAAACAAGTCACTGCAGGTTTCGAGCCCTAACATCAGGTGACAAGACGACACACGTGGCAGAAATACTCTGAGCTGCAAAAAGACACGAGTCTACAGCAGATTCTTCTCATTCATGTACGGTGCTGTCACCAAACTCATCAGCCTATACAGATTTATTCATAGATCTCCAAAATATTATAAAGTACTTAATATAAAAATACAGAAGAATTGTAAAAAATGAGCAAAACATTGAGTTTTATATGAAAACCATGCAAGAAAGACTCTTTAGATAGTTGAATAATAACTCTAAAGAAGGGAATGAGGGATGAAGGCGACTGCCAACGACTCGCTTCGTGTAAACATTGTAGAGGTCCTTCAGACTTGGTTCGGCAGTGACAACTGAAGATTTTCTCTGGTTTTTGGTCATGTTTGGAGCAACGGGTGGGGTGGGGGGTAAGAGCTCAGCAACAATGACAAAACAACATCCTATAAAATATGGCTCTGAGTAAATAGAAAAAGGTTTTCTGAGGGGGAGAATAACCGAGTCATGACGAACGCTGGAAGTATGGCAGTAGTAGCACGTTACCTCAGTGTCTTGTTTCAGTGACGGGGTCGATGGCTGTTTGTCGGATTAAACACGCCGCTGCCTCTAACCGCAGGACGAGTCCTTCTGATCGACCTTTGACCTGCGGACCGCAGGGAGCGGCGGTGGGGACACAGTGGATTTAACTCTACGGGCTGACTGGTGACATCATCAGTCTCCCATAAACCTCAGCGTGGCTTTGACAGCGACGCCTGTCGAACACAGCAGAGCGGCGACGCAGTGATGAAGACGAGGGGACGCCTGCTCGCACCTGGCTGTGTGATGTCACTGACAGCTGATTCTACACCTGACAAACGAGGAAACACTACGATCGACCTACACACAAGCAGACGGTCCAGACCGCTCCATCTACTTCCTGTCTGTTGGACTGAACTTCCTGCAGTTTGAAACGTGGACCCTCTTTGGCTACAGGAGAACTTCAGAGGACCTGGTGTTCGTTTGTGCCAACGGGTGGAGGTGGACAACACCAGAACCAGAAATGAGGTTCAAGTATCTGGAAGTCGTGTTCCAGAGAGATAGACCAACAGATCAGGGCCTAGTCTGCAGTAATGAGGGTGGTGCTCCAGTCTGTCATAGTGAAGGAGCTGAACTGAGAGGCCAAGCTCTGGATTTACTGGTCCATCTCGCCCATGCGGTTTGGATCAGGACTGAAAGAACCAGATCCTGGATCCAAGCAGCTGAAATGAGCCTCCTCTGTAGGTTAGACGGGCTCAGCCTCTGAACCTCCAGCAGCTGAGGTGCTCTGGAAGGAGGACCATGGGGCAGACCTACAACTCAATTCAAAACTGCATCTGCAGCTAAACTCACAGGCAGATCAAACCCCCCCACCTCCTGAGGGTCATCAGGGTCTGTGTGTGCCTGGCTCACAGCGAGATGCTCTGGTCACCTGCATGAAGGTCCGTCACTTTTAGCTCATCGTTGTGAATGTGTAACAAGTCGACAGGCCTGAGGCTGACCGACCTGCTCAGTGGCGTTTCCTGCAGTGAGGTTGTTCTTGTCCTGGGAATGTTCTGGACGTTCGGCTCTACAGACAGGACCTTCATGGAGCTCTGAACCGACTCAGCCACAAACTAACAAACATGTCTGTCCAAATAAACGTTCAAACAGAAGTTCTTGAGACCCTACATGAATGAAACGAAACCTCCATCTTGGACCGGACCACACTCCAGTTTCTCAGACGCTGCCAGTTTAAAGGGGACAGAAGGGACCAGAACCCTACAGGATGAGATGAGAACCAAGCCCTCGCTGGACGCAGTCATGCTTGGTCATTTTGAGCAGTAAACATTCTGTTCTTCCACATGCATCGCAGAATCTAAAGAAAATAAAAACACAGAAACACCAAGAGGAAGAACAATTTTAACGAGTCGATTATGAAGAACTGTAGTGTCACACTCATTAAACATTCGCAGGACTCTGAGTCAACCATCGATGAACATTCATTTAGTCCAGGGTGTCCAGACCCGCTCCCCCAGGACCACTGTCCTGCAGGTCTTCAAAGCTTCTCTGCTCCAGCACACCTGATCTGAATCATTCCGTGATTAACAGACAGAACATGAAGAGGTGACTTAACCACGGAACCACGTGTGTTGGAGCAGGGACACGGGTAAAACATGGAGGATAGTGGCCTCCAGGACCAGGATTGGACACCCCCGATTTAGTGATTTAATGAATGTTACGGTACATTAAAACCAGCCTCGCTCCTTCTTTGGATCCCCAACAGTTGATCATTGAGTCAACTGCTCCATAGATGATGTCATCACACATGGACTGAGCGACATCTTATCCTAGCCACAGAAAAATAACAGCTGAGCCAGGACTCAGGTTTCCAGTGGAGCTCTTTCTGCTCGGACTGAAAACAGACAAACTTGTTGGCAGTAAGATGAGATGCTCCACAAAGTGAGCGCTGGGGTTCCTCATGTACGTGTACTCAGTCCTTCACGCTTTACTCTGCTGACACCTGACGTTTCAGCACAAACAGCTCATTCCGTCTGCTGATGACACGATGGTGGTAGGACTCAGCATGTTACAGAGCTGCGGTAGTGAGCTGGTGTCTTTTATTGATAACAAAACTAAGTCAGTCAGTTGGGACTGGGAGGAACAAGCTTACAGGCAGAACACCATCACAGTCAGAACGAGAATAACGTGGCAGGACAGTGGTGAACATGGTGTGAGGAGTGGATGGGTGCAAAGTGAACAAAGTTGGGACTTCCCTCCTCGAAGTGACTGACGGGGAGCTGATGAAGAGGAAGGAGGAGGAGTTAAGATGGTTGGGTTTCAGTTTTCAGAGAAGGCGCTGGGGTGGTTCTCCTCCCCCTCCCCCGGCCTAAGACTCGGCCTCGGGAAGGGGATCGATCTCACTCCCCGTCTCCTCGGTGATGCGAGCTTCCTCCTCCGACTCTGGCACAAACTCAGGCTGGATCATGAAGTTATGGATAGAGCTGCGAGACTGTGGGCTCTCCAGCTCAAAGAGGGAGCTGCGGAACGCATTCACCACCTTAATCTGAAACAAACAGAGAAGAACCGTGAGAGAACAGCAGGAAAACAACTGCAGGATCTGCTGTAATGAAAGTCTGACGTCAAACAGGCAGCGGCTGATGGGAACACGACTGAGGCGCATCTGAATCTGGGAAGGGAGATGCAAACCCACAAAACACATCAGCAAGTAAAACAACAACAAAAAATGACAAGAAACGCTGGGGATAACTGAAAAACAACACAATTGGTACTAGAATCAAACAACGTGAGCCCTGTGGTCGATGCCTGATGGTGGGAGGTCGTCGCTCCTCACTAAACTCAGAAAACTTTTTATAAAAATCTTTTTTGTTTCACAGAACTGTGACGAGTCTCTCCTCACAAGTTAAACGTTTACTAAATACACATTTGACAAAAATAAGCTGTTTTTAAACACTTTGACTAGAAGAGCACTGAACTTTTTAAATATTTTACTCTTTGTCCTCGCATTATATTTAAAACAGTTGTTTCCTTTTAAGATCCCTACGCTGCTTCTGTTCTGAGCCTGTTATGACTGTTTTGAGTTTAGGGTCATAGGGGGTCAAAAGGTCAGAGAGCTGAAGAGGTACCAGAACCTGGTGGTGCTTTCAACTGAATCTAGAAGCTCAGTTTTTGGAGATGGGTCGACTTCAGAAGGACAAGAGTTCAAAAACTGGGATCCACAGCTGGTGGCACATCCAGCTCTTTGCCAGTTTAGTTACGAGAACATTTAACAAAGTATTTTAGAGGATGCTCTGATCGAGTAAACAAAAAGTCTTCACCGTTTGCTGTTTAATCACGGTGTCCTCTGTGTGCCTGAAGTCCTCTTCTCTCATGAATCCTGCGAGGCTGCAGCTGATCACACTGAGTTATACGCACCAGCAGACACTCCTCATTATCATGAATAATGCTGCAGTTCAAAGCTCTCTGGTACTGAAGCCCAGGAGAGCCGAAGACACATTCATGCAGCTTAGAGCATCCAACACACATTTTAAAAGCCCGAGGCCGAGAAACCACGAGAGACTTGCAGAGCCTGACAGATTTAACCCTGCTCAGGATTAACCCATAAAATTATCTTGGTGTCCAGGCCTCAGAGGAACTGAACCAACAACAGGAAGGATTTATAAATTCAAGGATTTATTTCCCTCACTGTCTGAATCAAAGAGATTCAGCCTCTTTTGTTTCTCAGCTGTGATCCGTTGGCAACTCGTCGGCAGCAAGTCTCACCAGGGTCGAAACATTCAGAGTTCAAATGGCCACAACATGCAGGACGGGCTGCAGGCTCTTTGGGTCGGGAGGGTGGGGGTGGAGAAGAACGATATTAAAACGAGTAAAGAGGTTAAGATGGAGGAAATGCTGCAGCAGGGAACAGCAAGCAGAAGAAAACAGGAGCAAACAGATCAGGCCGCCTGCATGTCCTCTGAACTAATTTACAAAAAACATCTGCATCTTAATCATGTCAACTTTTTATAACAAAAACGTTCAAAGTACCAAAAAGTTTGAAACCGGTGGAACGCTCATGTGGAGTGATGTTTTTGTTTAGATCCTGTCATGTGGAGCTCTCAGGGCTCTAAACACAACATTCGTTCATCTTTTGGACTTTTAACGGATCATTTCCTGTTTCAGAGTAAAAACTCTCCACAGAAGATCTCTGGAGATTTTACTGAAGAAAACACCAACAGATTGCACCAGCGTCGGTTCTAGTTCAGTTCTCATAAACTTTGAGTCCTCAAAGTGACCCATGTTAAGAGTTTTGTGTCAGGACATGCAGAGCGGCTGAGGACAGACAGTTCTGGTCTCACGGAGCCATGCAACACTTCATGCAGTTCTAACGGGGACAGAGTCCAGCCATGTGAAGCTCGCCGTTAGCTGACAGACTCACTGCCTGCAGTGGAGGAGGAAGCAGCTGCAGGGGGCGGAGCCCCAGCTGAGTTGGTGACAGAGGAGGAGGAGCTAAGCCCTACATGGGTGGGGCTAGAGAGAGTTTTGGCGGCAGTGGCATCATTGTGCTGGCTGACGACGGACGGCTGGCGGCGCAGGGCGCCGGGCACTGCCGCCTGGCCCGTCTGGAAGGTATAGACCACATCCATCTGAAGGAAGGAGGACAGCCACAACAGTGTTAGACAGCAGAGACAGAGCGAGAGGACAGGACAGAAGACAACACCGTCAGAGACGTGTAGACTGAATGAAAGGTTTTAAATACTGTGAGTCATCAGAAACCAGGTGAAAAACATGTAAACTGAAGTGTGTTAGGAAACAGATATTTTGATCAGGTCACAAAAACATGCACAGTTAGACAGAAAGAGGACTTCTTCTCAACCAGAGTTTCTTTTTATTTTTACATTTTATGCCACAAATTAAAAATGGTTCCTTTAATCAGATGTGAGCGTTTGGACACTGTTCGGAGGGAAAAAATAGAATGAAAGAGAAACAAAAGATTGAGGATGAGAACAAAGAGGAAGCTGATTTATACACGTCATGAAGTCTGAGGAGGAAAAAAGATGGTTGGAAAGCTGTAATTTAGTGACAAAACGTGAGAATTCATTTAAACCTCAGCAAGAATGAAGGGATGAAAAGCAGAAGTGTAACGGGAAATAAAGAGCTTTTGAATCAGCCTTGCATCATCACTCTGACAGAGGAGCGGAGGCAGCAGCAGGAGGAATGTCATTTGGAATGACTGATAAAGTTTCAGCAGTGAGCGGCTGCTTGTACCAATTATTCCTCCACTGTGGCGGACTGTCGAGGCGTTGCTGCCCACCCGGATTACAGAGGAGGAGGACAGGAAGAGGAGCGTGGAGAGATAAGAACCTAATTAGCTTGCAGCCTTTTGTCGCCTCCCCATCCTTGCGTCCTCCCGTCCCAAGAGGAGGACAGAGTGATATTACAGACACACAACCAGGAGAGGAAACAAGAAGTCATTTCCCTACAACACGTGACACAGTCTGAAGAGGCCGACGCTCTGTTTGGGTTTCTTCTCTGATTTTATCCTGGGATCAGAACTTTCAGGTCATAGTCAGACAACATGGATCCTGCCGAGACAAATCCGTCAAAATAAACTTACTGATAAAAGTTTGTTGTTTTACACGTCAGCAAGTTAAACCCAGCTCATGTTTCTGGAGTCAGTGTTTAGCTTGCGGCCTCAGTAAGTACAAGCTGCTCTGCTGCGGAGGAAACACCTGACCTGTGTGTGTGCACAGGTTGATCTCTGTGTGAGTGGGTGTTAGCATCAAGGCTAATGAAGCCTATAGGGACTGAATGGACTGCCTGTGGACACGTTGAGGACATGTTGATCTTGGAGGAGGAACACACGCACACACAAACGCGGCGCGCGCACACACGCACATATCTATATTTCGGTAAAAACTCAGCTGGAGTTTTATAAAGTACATTTATAGTAGTGAGACTGACGCTAACAAGTAAACTACAATAAAATAAATATTTTTCATAAAGTTAAATAAATTGATTTATCATAATAGAATCTGGCCATACTAATGTGGAAAAATGTACAAGTAAATATCTTCCCTGTTGTAGATAGGTTTTTGAACAACCTCAGTTTGAAAAAAAAAAACAAAAAAAAAAAACATGCCAGGACTGATGAGCTAAAGGCTAGTCTAAACACAGCTGAGAGCTAAGTGGATTGTTGCCATCTTAAAATCATGTTTAAACTTTCCCAGTGGTTTGCTCAAACACAGTTTGATAAATGTTTCCATCAGCTCCACTCTACACGGTTGTTCAGCAGCGACACCCTGGGGGCACATTCAGCTGGAATCACTTAACATTTCTGTCAAACACCTGTGTAACGTGAAACGGATGGGGTGTAAAAAAACTGAACAGCAGTGAACAGTAAAACTACAGATTTTTTTTAATCGATCAGGTACCAACTACAGTCAGACTAGCCTTTAACTCATCAGTCCCATCAGAATTAAAGTTTTTTCCCCAAACCGAGGTTGTTCAAAGACCCATCTACAACAGGTAAGATGTTTATAACTTTTACACAGAAACCCACTTCAACGTGGCCAAACCTTTCTGGTTAATAGAGAAAACCGTTCACTTGGGTTTTGTTTTGTGAGACTTGGATTGTCCATTTTCACTCAGTTTCACTGTAAAAACAAACAGGAAGAAGCAGAAACGTCCTTCCTGCACGTTGACTGGTTTACTGGAGGATAATCTTCAATAAGCGTTGTGCTGCTCGTTCTTTCGTTTGTGTTTTAATGAAACGGTTGTGGTGAAGATCGGCAGCAGAGTGTGAAATTAACTGGACGGCGGCTGAGAGAATCCAGAGTGTGAGTCTCCGGTTTAATCTCCACACTCTGGATCTCCTCTTTTCTCTGAAGAACAGCAGTTTGTGTTGCAGAGATGAAATGAGGCTCCCATCAAACACGGGATGAATCGGGTCACGAGGTTCTTTCCGAACAAGATTTCTGAACGACAAACAGAACCCAGGAGACGTCCGTGATGTTAGGCTGAGCTCTGATGAACCAGGCCGTCTGTCAGTTTACATGTTGCTAACCTCCAGTTGTGTTTGCAGATGGAGGTGATGAAAGTTATCAAAGAGGACCCTGCATGTTGGCGGCCATCTTTGAATTAAAGCCGACCAGGCTGTTTGTTTTGTTGTTTCTGCTGCACAACATTAAACCATAAACACAAACAGAGAAAACTAAAAACATAACAAGAACATCTTCAACAACAAAACGCCTCCTGAGTTACCATGGTAACCGCCTCCAGAACATTAAGAGTTGGTGATAAGTGGGCCGTTTGGGGCGCAGAGGTCGTACCTGTGTCTGGATGCGGTTCAGACCTCTGAACCACAGGATCTGGCCTCTCCGTAGCTCCATCTCTGCGTGGTCGATCTCGTCCATGTCCTCCGTCAGCTCCTCCTTGTGGATCTCCTCCTCGGTGATTCCGTGGCCGGCTTCCTTCAGGAATTTGAGGTGGTGGGTCGGGATGGATGTGATCAGCTGAGGTTTGGACAAAACAGTTGTTCACAGGTCAAAGGTCAACATCAACCCTGTAATTTAACATCAGTTTAAGGTTTGTGTTGAAACCTGAGAGTGACCTGATGTTTTTCGTAGCATTTTCTCCTCTGATGCGTGTTTTGAGGAGGAGTAGGTTAAATCACAAACCTTTAATCTTCATGCTAAGAAGATGAGAAACTCTGTAATTTGTTTAAAGAACTGCAGGAATCCCCTGTGCTCAGATCTGAATCAGATGTCAGGTGTATGACCCTCTGCACACATTCTGGGCATCACTTCTATTAGAGTAATGACAGTAAAATAAAAAATGTTCTATAAGCTATAAGGATCCAAAGTATAAAAAGTTCACCCTGAACAGAGCAGTTTTAACCCTGACATGACTTCTGAACTGAATGTTTCCATAAGAAATTCAAACTTCACCACAAACGTCTCTTTCATGGGTGTTGACCTGTTTTCAGTCACTTCGGCTGTTTCTGAAGGTAAGCAAACATTTAGCAGCCGACTTCAAGCATGGGTACAAGGAAAATGTTGTGTAGGTTTAGTTTTGACCTAAAGAATATTTTGGTGGTCTTTAAGACTTTGCAATGAGTAGCTTTAAAACAAGAGTAAACAGTTTAATGCTGACTTGTCTCTAATGGTCAGCAGCTACTTGTCTGTTCTGGATGTTTAAATTAAAGTCACTTCAAAACCAACAACACAAAATAAAGATACATCTGTGTTCTTAAATCAACATCAGGTCTAATTTCTGAGGTGCAGAAAGATGGTGAAACTTCTGTTTTTATTATTTTATAGATGCTGACGCAGATTATTTCATTTTTAATTACTGTAAACTGAGACTTTTCTAAACCCATCCTAATATTCTATATAAAGGTCTTCATTTCATTTGATGTAAAGAATTACACAAAAGCAGATTGAGTTTTTGGTTTGTTCTACCTGAAATCTAAAAATAAATCTATTCAAATAAATTAATAGGGATGCACGATGTTGGATTTTTGGCCGTTAACCGATACCGATATTTTATATAGTTCTTTTGTCAGAACACATCTCTCTTATTTAGGTTTATTTGTTACAAAAAATGTGCAACAGCTGTAAGAGCTGGTGACATATATTCAGTAACAGCCATATGATATGCATAGCACTTTAACTT